>PVKA01031662.1:0-26060 GCA_004027165.1 Ctenomys sociabilis | reverse complement strand
TACTGTCTGGTTTCTCAGTTTTTTCACCCGCCGTCTTGCAACATGGGGAACAGAACTAAGTTCCCAACTATAAGCTGTGTGTGTGTGTGTGTGTGTGTGTGTGTGTGTGTGTGTGTGTGTGTGTGTGTGTGTGTGTGTGTATATAATTTTTTTTAGTTTTTCTTTTTTTTTAAAAACAAATTCTGAATTTTTGTTTTTTTATTTAAAGATGAAGTCTAAGTTGTCCAGGCTATACTCAAATTTGAAATCATCCTGCTTCATCCTCTCATGGGACTGCACATACATATGCCACCAACCCAGCTTGAGAATTTCTTCTGAAAAATATCCAGACTTATTTCTAAAATTTTGAAATCTGTTCATCCTATTTCTCATTTTAGGACTTACTGAATTATATAACCTAATAAAACCATCAGGGCTGGGGAGATGGCTCAGTGGAAAAAGTGCTTCCCTGCCAAGCACAAGGGTCTGAGTTCAATCCCCGGTTCAGCAAAAAAATAAATAAATAAATAAAAATAAAAAAAATAAATAAATAAATAAAAATAAAAAAAAAAAAAATAAAACCATCAGACCCCTAACATTTGCTATCTATAGTTAAGGGCAAGAAGTAGGTTACAACTGAAAAAAAGGGGGCTGGGGAGATGGCTCAGTAAAATAAGCGCTTCCCTGGCAAGCACAAGGGTCTGAGTTCAATACCCGGTTCCAAAAAAAATCAACTGAAAGAAAGTATACACAATGGTCTAGGAATCAGGATATACACATTATTCTTCTCAATTAGCCAACAAGTAGCTATTTAACCATGGATATATAACTTCTAGAGGCTACAGCTATTTCATCTATAAAAGGAATTTGTATTAAATGATCTCTACCATTTCTAAAAGCAAACAAAGCATTATTATTTTATGACTTCTGAGGCCAAAATTTTTTAGGAAAATAGTGAAATCAACATTCATCATGATGCACTTCAAGGGCAGGGAAGATAGGTCAGCACTCTAAGCGCCAGCACCTGTCTGGCAAGTGCAAACACCTGCGTTTGATCCAGTACTGCATGGTGTGCTGGCCCCAAAATCAGGCATGGTGGCACACACCTGTAATCCCAGCACTGGGGAGGCTGACATAGGAAAATCGCTATTAAGTCTGAATTGCATAGTGAGACCCATAGCCAATAAATTTATTTAAAAATTTTTTTTTTTTTTTTTTTTTAAAAAGATGCAGTTTAAGAGCTCTACTGACAATCAGGGCAGAATATAGTAACATCTTTAATAATAAATATAACTCAACAAACTTCAATTAGCTATTCTTTAGTGAACAGACATTAAAATAATGGGGTGAATCAGAGGAAAAATTAAAACTTAGCATGTTCTTATGGCAAGGGTCTACAAACCTATCAGCAGTCTACTCAAAGTTTTACTTTGAGTAGGCTGAGGGGATGGCTCAGTAGAATAAGCGCTTCCCCGGCAAGTGCAAAGGTCTGAGTTCAAGCCCCGATTCCGCCAAAAAAAAAAAAAAAAAAAAAGTTTTACTGCACACAGCCTTGTCCAGTTTTTACATGCCATTTATTTCTGCCTTTTTGTTACAACACAGTAAAAAAGCCACAACAAAGACTGATGGCAAGAACCCAAGCATATAATAAACTATTAGGTTGTTAGAGAAAATTTGCCAACACCTACTACAAGGTATAACAAAGAATATGATACTGAGAATTGTTCTGAAGTTTTGGCTAATGTTTAAAAAATGAATGACATAGAGATTTAAATATTATATTGTTTGTTTGGGTTTTCTGGGGTTTTTTGGCAGAACCCAGGATTGAACTCAAGCCCTTGCACTTGCCAGGCAAATGCTTAATTCACTAAACCATCTCCCCAGACCTTTAATATTATGTAATTTTAAAGGATTAGACAGGCCTAGTCTAGAAAGAACAACTTTTGCTTTTTTAATCTTTTTATTTATTTGGTACAGGGTCTCACTACACAGCATGGACTCATAGTCATCCTCCTGTCTCAACCTCCCCAACACTGAGATTACAGCGGTGTACCACCACACCAGGTTTTGGTGGCCAGCACCATGCAACCAGGGTGCCAAGGCCGGCTCAGCATCCTGGCCTATCATGCAATACCAGGGCTCGAACCTGGATTCGTGTACTTGCCAGGCAGGAACTTACACCTCCAAGCTATCTCCCCAGCCCAGATCTTAAACTTTGTACACAGAAATACTTAGCTCTGACTCATTTCAACTGATAATTATTTAACTGTAGAAATCTTAAACCATGTATTTAAAACCAAATCTTAAGTTTCCCTGTCTGCACATATCGAGACTGAATGCTGACATTAACATTCCCACATGAAGTAAATGAAAGTGAAGTAAAACATAGGCAGTATCCCAAGTACAAAGTGAGAATATATAGACTCTATAATGAGTTAGCTAGAATTCTGAACACTCAGGGGGAAGAAGGCAGGGGTGAAACAGAGTCACTCTGTAGTCCAGGCTGGCCTTGAACTGAAAGCAATCCTGCCTCAAGTCTTCCAAGTGTTAGCACTAACATTATGCTCACCTCTGATACAATTTCAGTAAATACTCTGTTATGCAGAACATGGGGGTAAAAATACCTAATAAGGGCTGGGAATGTAGCTCAAGTGGCAGTAATAGCCCAGAATGTTCAAAGTCCTAAATTTCAACTACATCACCACAAAAAAATAACAAAGGGAGGGAGGAAAGGAAAGCAAGGGACAACAACAGTAAACAGACTTCCCTGATGTCAAAACCTACAATATCGTAGATTCTGCAGACTTGTTTGCTGATTCCCACTCTAAGTTTTGTTGTTGATGCAGTGCTGAGTACTTAACCCATAGTCTTAGGCAATCTACGCAAGCACTCTACCATTGAGTTATACTCCCTAACCCCTAATAGGTATTGCTACTCTAAATACTCAAGCAAGTTTGCCTTGGAACTCTTAAAGACTCGTAATTGCAAATTTCCAGTTTCTTTTTTTTGTGCATGTGTGGTACCAGGGATTGAACTCAGGACCTTGTGCTTGCCAGGTAAGCACTTATTATACTGAGCTATGTCTCCAGCTTTTTGTTTTTGTTCTTTTTTTTTTGTATTTTAGGGTAGGGTCTACAGGGTATTTAGGGTCTCACTACTAGATCGGACTTGTTTACAGCCTGTTTACAGCCTCCCAAGAGCTGAGATTACAGACACACACCACCATGCCCAGTCTCAAATCTCAGCACACCCCAGGGGTGGAGCCAGCAAGGCAGGCCAGGGGATCAAACCACCGGCCCCTGCGCCTTTTTTTTGCAGTACCAGGGATTGAACTCAGGACCATGTGCTTGCCAGGCAGACACATTCTACTGAGCTATCTCCCCAGCCCCCCTGCACCTGCTTGCATGTACTTTAATCTGCTGAACTACTTTTGTGTGTGTGTGTTTCTGGGAATCACACTCATGCTACTGAGCTTTCGCCTCAGCCTCCCTTATTTAAAAGATATGGGGCTGGGGAGATGGCTCAGTGGAAAATAAGTGCTTCCCTGGCAAGTGCAAGGGCCTGAGTTCAATCCCCGGTTCCGCAAAAAATAAATAAATAAAATAAAAGATATGTAGGGCCAAGGGTATAGCGTGGCACTGCACACTGCCTGGCTAAATGCATGGTCCTGAGCTCGATTCCTGCTTCCAAGAGAAAAAAAATTCTCATTCCTCTATCTGCCCAACATATCTAAATTTCATACCAGTGCAATCATTCTTAAAGACTAACATATAAAGTGACATAAATATTAATGTTTATCAGAGTATGATGGTGTATGCTTGTAATCCTAGCACTTAGAAGACAAGAGGTAGGAGGATTCTGACTTCAAAACCAGTCTGGGCTATATAACAAAACCCTGTCTGGAAAGAAACAAAAAACAATGAATACTTGTACTAATGTTCCCAATTTCCATGCTATGTCACTACTTACTTTTTTCCTAAACCTGGAACTAGAGGCAGAGAGATCTAAATAAAAGTTCTTTGTGCAACTAAACTCTGTGTTCAGCAACAATCTCATATTCTTTTTTTTTTGTGGGGGTGGGGGGTGAGTTCAGCCGGCCCTGCGGGGAGGGGCTGGCATGGTATGTGGTGCTGGGGCTCGAACCGCGGTCCCTGAGAGGCGCTCTAGACCGCTGAGCTATCTTGCCAGCCCAACAATCTCATATTATACACATGCATTCTGTCTTCAGGCTCATTCAGACTGCCCAACCTACACTGTAAAAATAAAAGCCTTATTTTATTTAAAACAAGAACATTACCGGATTTGATGGAGTCTCTGTCGAGTCACTGCTATTACTTCTTTCACAACATATCTCCCTTAGTACACAAAGAGCCAAGCTTTCATCAAAAGAAAGAGAAATACTATCTGATCTGTGGCGTTTTCTTTGTCGGTCACCAGACCATTCATCCGAACTTTCCTCTAGATATGTGAGAGAGAAAAAAAAAAAGGTAATTAAGTTGCTGTACTATAATTTAGAAATTCAAATGTCTTTAGTAACTTTTGGTAATAAAAATTTCAGTAAATGAAACAGAAAAACAGCAAATCTATAGCAATGTGTCAAATGTTAACACTGTTTTATTGGATCTGTCCAACTTAGAACTTACAGAGAGTACTGTTTTATAAAGCTTCCCAGCTGGCCATCATGGTACAACCCTAAATTCTAGCTACTTAAAGCTGAGGAAGAACAATTCATGTTTTGAGGCCAGTCTGCCATATCTCAAACTGAAGTTTTAAGAAAGGCTATGGATATAGCTTAGCAGTACCTGGGTTTGTCCCCCAAGTACTGGGGAAAAGAAAAAGAATGTTTTCAAATCTTTACAACTTTATCTTATTACAATAAATTTAAACTATTTAGTACTTTTACTAATTAATCTTCAAGTATGCCATGAAAGCCAAATTTCAGGATTCTTTTTTTTTTTTAATGTTTAACTTATATAGAAGATATTCAGGTTTTTGGGGTCATTCCTAGTTTGTCTGTAATGTTGCAGATGAAGTTAGGACCTAGCATATGCTAGTCACTGAGCTACACCACCAGCGCAGAGCATAATGTTAGTGGTCTTCATTACTTCAGAGTTTAAGAGACTGGGTCTCCCTAGGTTGTCCAAGCTGGTCTCAAATCCCTGGGGTCAAGAAATCCTCTTATTCCTTGCTTGCACTGTTACCTCCTGTCTACCATGAACTGTTTCTCCTCTGCAATTTCTCTCTGCCACACCACCCTACCTTGGAGCCAGCTGATTTTAGACTGAAACCTAACATTAGGGTATGGAATATAACATAATCCTGCAAAATGTTTAAAAAAAAAAAAAAAAAAAAAAAAGACTATCAGGCCTAGACCAGAGGCTGGAGATAACACTCAGCAGTGGTACAAGCATGGTTTGCACAAGGCCCCAGGTTTAATCTCCAATACCACCAAAGAATATAGTGCGCTAAGTGACATAGCTCAATTTATACTTTTTGATCTTTTTCTGCACCATGAAAGAATAGAGCAAGAGAATCAGAGAGCTGTTGTGGGGAGGACATCCAGACTTGCTATTTATTCTCTCATGTCTTTTTTTTTTTTTTTGAGAGTATGGAGAGAGGTACAAGAGATGGAAGGGGGATAGGAAGGGGGAAGAAGGGAACAAAAGAGGGAGATAGGGAGGGAGAAGAGAGAGGGAAAGAGGCAAACAAACTGTATAGCGCAGGCTGGCCTCAAACTCACAGCAGCTGTCCTGCCTCTGCCTCCTTCTCATGTACCACTAGGCCTAGAATGGCTTATCTTTAATCACAAAAATTATTATAATTTATGTTTCTACATACAAATCCTGAAATTTCTAATTAGTATATTCCTAGGATAGATCCCCTGGAGGGTAGTTACTAGGTTAACAAGAACTGAGTTTGTCTATAATCCTTAAGAGTTGAAGTGATACAGCAACATGACAAACCAAGATACCTTCCATGAAGCTAAAATTGTATTTTTTAAAAAACTTTAAAAATTGTATTAATCATTTATATTTACTGTGGAAAATATTAACACTGAAAGTGACTATCTTTCAAATATACTATACTTTGCCTAGTTTTCATTAACTTTAAATTCTTTTGGAATTCACCTTGCCAAAATTACAAATGTAAGTTGATTTTTTGGCCCCAAATAACTTATCTATTTTTTCTAGGTTCATGTATTTAAGACATCTTCTAATTTCCTTTGTTCTCATGTGTAAGATTCTAGTCTTAGTTTCCCTATATTCTATTTCACTGATCTAAACTTTCTTAAACTAACACAGTTTTGGCTGTTAAGATTTTTATCAGGCAACAGCCTTCTCTTCTACTTTTCTGCTCTATGGAAACACATTCTCCATTCTCAACTATCTTCTTTATCTCTTCATTTCAAGGATGTATTTATCGGTTTTACGCTCACAATGAAAACTGCCTTTTAAAAATCTTTCTTCTTGGAATAAAATTTACCTGAGCATTAAAAAAAAAAAACCTCCCTCTTATGGGGCTGGGCAGTTGGCTCAGTGGAGTAAGTGTTTCCCTGGCAAGTGCAAGGGCCTCAGTTCAATCCCTGGTTTTGCCAAAAAAAAACCTCCCCCTTGTTTCACTTATTAAAAACAGTAATTGAAACAATTGAGGTAATATGATAACTAAGAATAGCTTAAATACAGTCTACATCCTTCTCCCTGTTACTGTAGAAACAGAAAGCTTGGTAACTGTAAACTCCAGTTAAGTAAACTGCACCTACAGTCAAAAACAAAAACCTGCTAAAATTGCAAAGCATAAATTAAACAACACACAAAAGCAAGAAACTCATTCAACTAAACAAAAAAAAAGCAAATTTCATTATGCTTAAAAGCATTAATTTCTTTACAGATAGAACATCAAACAGCCATTCACTGTGCCAAATAAATACTCATATATACACATATATCTACCTGTCTCACTAATTGCTCTTCTCCTAGATGAGGTAGATGGTGTAGAAACCAAATCTGAAGATGAAGGACTCCCTTCTTGTAGATCTTGCTCAGGGTCCTAAGTGTTTAACAAATCAGTAAAATATGACAAATTAAACTTAAAACACTATGAAAAATAAAAAATCTGTTTTATATAGCCTTTCCAATTCTTAAATATTAAATAAATTTATTTAAAAGATTACTTCTTGGTCACTCTCATCTTCAAGGAGACATGTGTTCTCACTCACAGATGTACCAGAGTCTGATGGTTCTGGAAGAAAATAAAACAGAATCACTGACTAGGAAAAAAAGGGATATTCAAAAAGACACCAGGGGCCGGGGAGAGGGCTCAGTAGAATGGCTCAAGAGCCTGAGTTCAATCCCCAGTTCCGCCAAAAAAAAAAAAAAAAAAAAAAAGACACCAGTCCAACACAAAGACCACGAACAGTTTAACCTGTCAACAGACATTAAACGTATTACTGTTTTGGTGCTTTTCACATGCTAAATACTACAAACCTAAATAACTAAATTTTAGTACAGAAAATATGGAAAAGAGCATATATAAGCTAGGTGTGATAGCACACGCCTACAATGCCAATACTCCTGAGGCAGGAATTCAAGGTAAGCCTGAGCTACACAGTTCAAGGCCAGTCTGAACTACATATCAAGACTCTATCTCAAAATAAAGTTTATACAGTACATTAAAAGAAGTTTTAAAGAAAATACTAACAGAGAAGATGGCATAATAATTATTTGGTGGTACATTAACAGGAATTTTAAATAATACCAACAAAGACAGCATAATAATCATTTGGTGGAATTGGATGAAGGGATTTAAGAGCAAAGACTCACAAGAGTTCCTTACAGTGCACGGAAATAAAGCTAAGAAAGACATTTCAGACACAACATGAAAAAGCATCAGCAAACCAAGCAACAGTTCCTCTTACAAGTAAATAATGGTAGTGCATTATTACTGCAATATACAGAAGGTTAGATTGCAAAGGGTGTCGTGCATCAAGACAAACAGCACAAAGGTGTCAAAAAGCGTAACTGCATTCTTCCAAGCAGACACTTCAGAATCTTCTCTAAAGTCCTGTCACAGCCTCTTATAACTAAAGTTTTCAGCCCATGAAAAAAAGCTGATTTGCTAGCTCACAGAACTTTTTTCTTAAATCATGAACATATTCTCATAATCATAAACTTCTAAAGGAGAAAGCAAAACAGAAAAAGGGGGGCAAAAGAAAAGATACCAGATGTAACAGAAACTCCAATACTATGAATGCAAATATATTAAACCCTGAACTAAGGCATGAAAGAAAAGATCAAACACTGAATAATTATGAATATTATACCAAGACTTGGTATCTGATATATAATTCAAGGGAGAAAGGAGTTTAAAAAAATTCCAAGATTCTACCTGGGATAATAAACATGATGTACCATACATCAAGAGAAAAATTTCAGGAAGTGAACACATTTGGAGGAAAAAGTAGAACTCAGCTTGTATATAGACATGGATTAAACATCAAAGTTCTATATATGAGATATACACAATTACCCATGGTCATAATCATATGTTCTCTACTATCATCTCAGAAATACATTCATCTCAACAGCAGAGTCAAGCTTAAGTACTACTAATAGTTTGATAACACTACTAATACTTTAATACTACCTTCTTATAAAACATCAATTAACTCAACTTGCACATAAAATTTAGGTCTCATCCAGGAAATTTTAGTATATATAATAAACTGTGCAAAACAAATGTAATTTCCTTTTCAGCTTTTTTGGAGATAGGATCTTACTACATAGTACAGAATGGTCTCGAACTCTCTCATGTAGCTTAGGCTGGCTTCAAACTCACAGTGATTCTCCTGCCTTGGCTTCCCAAGTGCTGGGATTACAGAATGCACCACCATACCCAGTTACAAATGTAATTTTAAAAAGGCACCAGTTGTGACAAGGTTGACAAACTGGTACAAGAATTTCAAAATTATTACTATTAAAATGAATCCTAAGGGCCGGCCAGATAGCTCAGCAGACTAAAGCCCCTGCTTAGGCAGAGCCCTGCAACCAGGGTTCAATTCCCAGCTTTCAGTGCTGGTCCTGCCTCCAGGGCATGCTGATAAGAAGGGGATTGAAACTGGGCATAGTGGTGTGCGCCTGTAATCCCAACACTTGGGAAGCTGAAAACAGTGGGACCCTGCACAGTGTATCAAATACATAAAAATATAACTGAATCCTAAAATTTAGAATAAAATAACTTAATCTATAGGTTACAACTATATTAATAAAATTTTTATAGTAATCTGCCAAGATTTGATTAATGAGTGAAATGAATTCATCAGAGGTATATACTTCATAAAAATGCAAAATACTACAGTACTATATCAGTATTTCTACCATCCATTAACTTCATACAGAATATCAAAACCATAAAATGTCAAGTCGCCTAATGATTACTTTCATTCCAGGATAAAAAGATAATTACCTTTTCTGGGTTTTCAATCCTAATTTTGGTAATGCAATTCCACACATATACTTAACATCGTATTAGTAAAATTCTGGGACCAGTGAGTTAGCTCAGCAGACTAAGTGCCTACTTAGGCAAAAGCAGGGACCATGGTTTAATCCCCAGTACCACATGCCATGCCAGTCAAGGAGTGCTATGACTGGAGTCCAGGTGTTGTAGGTAGGGCATGCACATCTGTAATCTCAGTGCTGGGAAGACTGAAAACAGGAGGATCACTATGAGTCCAAGCTGCATAGCAAGACCCTGTGCCAAATACGTTTAACAAAAAAGAACTGAAGATGTTTAATTACAGGTGAAGGATGGGCTTTGGGGAGGGTTGTTGAGCTAGCTCCTACCAATACACCCGACCCCACTACATTATCCACACTCAATATTTATAACCTGAAAATAACAGCAGTTGTAACAGAGAAACTATCAACTACTATAAGTGAGGGTCTTTCTCCTGGAAAGCAGATTATTAAAATTTATCAGCACACTACTGTATATGTACATGGACATGTGTATATTTCTGAAATAAGAATTCAGTGTCATCAGATTCTCAAAGGAAGATGGAATCCAAGAATGGCCAGTTAAGAACTCAAAGTAGGTAAATAAAATGCCAATTATCTACAAAAACTGATAAACAATTTTTTGTCTATTGAGGAAAAAGGGATTAGAGTGGGAGTGGGAAAGACATCCATCCTTTCAAATGGTCCTATGCAGGTAACTGTATTACTTCCTACAAAGCATTTCAATACATTTTGAAAAGGTCTTATCAGACCCTCCACTGAGCAGAAACTTGAAATTATCCCCTTTTCAAAATAAATTCTAATTCTGACATTATAAAGCTTAAAATGACATAATAGGGTCTTTAACCTCATGTTAGACTGTTGTTATATTCAGTTGGTACATATTTCTTCCTATTAGCTTACCATATTAACATATTAACAAAGAACCATAGGAATAGAGGTACAGCTCAGTTTGCCTAGCATATATGAGGGCTCTTGGTTTGATCGCCAGCACTATAAAATTAACTGATCAAGAAAAGCTATGCATGGAAACCCAGCTACTTGAAGAGACAGAACCAGCATTGTTAAGTTTGAAGCCAGCCTAAACAACTTAAATGAGACCTTCAAATCAAAAAATTAAAATAAAAAACTGAACATGGAAAACCACAATTACAAAACACATACAAAATAAACATCTTCCCAAGCCAGGCCTGGTGGCGCATGCCTGTAATCCCAGCACTGGGGAGGCTGAGGCAGGAGGATTGTTGTGAGTTTGAGACCAGCCTCAGCTACAAAGTGAGCTTAAGGCCAGCCTGAACTGCATAGTGAGACCCTGTCTCAAAGACAAAAAAAAACAAAATAAACATCTTCAAAGTACCTTTTTTTGGGGGGGGGTTCAGTGCTGGGGATCAAGACCAAGGTTTTATGGACACTATGCATGCTAGGCAAGCACTCTACAACTGAGATATACTCACAGCCCTTAATTGTTTTCATGGTATAGTGTGTTCAATATTAACTTACCCTGCTGATTGAGTACTATCAAGTTTCTGTAGATCATAGTATATATTTTCCTTGTTGGAATAAAAAAAAAAATCAAAAGATGTACATTTTAAAATAAAACTTCATTAAACTGAATTTAACCATATTTTTACCTGTATATTTAGTAGATGAACTACTACACATGCTCAAAACTACATTTTAAATCCATACATTCAAATTGCATCCCTGACAAACTTCTAGGCCCTAAAAAGCACCAAAATAATTAGCAATACAAAGATATCTGCAGCTACTGTCCATAATCCCAACAGTTTATCTCAAAGAGCAACAGCATCATTTTTTGCTTGATTTTTTTTTTTTTTTTTTTTTTTTTTTTTTTTTTTTTTTTTTGCAGAACCCAGTATCGGGTTCCTTGTGCAGGCCAGGGAAGTGCTTATTCCACTGAGCCATCTCCCCAGCCAACAGCTCCATTTTTTGATAAGTACTTTCTAAGAAATAGGGATGTACAAGCAGAAGACAGATTAGCGTATCTGAGTACAAATTACTGAAACAAAAACTTCCCAGCACTGTGCTTAAAAACAAACAACTTGGCCAGGGAGATAATTCAGTGGAATAAGTGCTTCCTTGGCAAGCACAAGGGCTTGAGTTCAATCCCTGGTTCTGCCAAAAAAAATTAAAAACAAATGATACTTGAGATAGAAAATAAACCAACCTTAGACCAATAATTTAACAGATTTTTCTTTCTTGACTATAAAACTGATTAAAGGATAAAACAGTACTCATCACCAATACAGAATGAGAGCTTAACCATGTACTGGTCATTGTAAAAGAATGAAAAAAATTCTGCTCTTGTAACTTACATGCTAATGAAAATGAATATATTCCAGTATTTACTGAGGTCTAGAGATTTTTAAACGAATGTTCAGACAATGTTTATCAAAAGACAGCAACTCTCATCCTCATGGTTAATTACCAACCCCAACTATTTTTTTCATTCCTGAGTATGATTAAGAAAAAATTTTCCTTTGCAGTGCTAGAGGTGGAACCCAGGCCTTGAGTTAGTAGGCAGATGCTGTACCAAGGCACTACAACCCCAGCCCAAAAGCAACTTAAACCCACAAAAATCAATTTTCCTATCCAAACACTTTTTTTAACCTCATTTTCCTAGTTTCTAACCTCTTACTCTATCAGATACAACCCACCGATAATAGCTATGTTTAGCATGCACCACAAAAATTAAGGTATTTTTTGAAGACAAACTACAACTTTGTCATACTTTCTTTTGTCCTACTTTTCTTGAATGCTGTCTTTTCTAAAATACATTATGCTTATAAAGAAATATCCCATTGAATAACACTTCTTTTAGCTCTAACATTTTTTTCTTATGACGTTGGAAACAGAACCAAGGCCTCATACACACTGGGCAAGTGCTCTAATAATGAGTTATAGACCCAGTCCCTATATTATTGACCATTAACAGGGACAAAAGGAGGCTATAGTTTGTCTCACTTACAAGAGGCCTGAGCCACTGGTAGTATACAGAAGACTGTCCATCAGCTGGTTTTTATTATTTCATGAGTAAAAAGACTAATAAAAGGAACTAGTTCTGGTACAAGTCAACCAATGCAAGTCTTACATGTACTACAGCTACAGGTTGTTCAAACTAGCAGGGACATGGCAAATAGTAGAACTTAGTAAACTGTTTCAGACAGAAAGCATCTAGCCCTCTAAGAGTCAACACAGCCTGACTATGCTAAACTAATACAAATTCCAAGGTAAGAATGATTTAGTCTTCACTTGCCAGTAGAATCATTCTAGAAATGCTGACTTACATACAGCTAATTGTCATAGTGATATACAGCCAAAAGAAGGGATGTCCAAATTAAGTCTCAAATATAAACCTTTACTACAACATGGTGATGATATAAAAACCTTTAGAAATGAGGACAATAACTTATAAAATAACTAGCTAATATAGTAATACTATCCATGTGTTAAACATTAGCTTCTTACACAATGTATCTTCATGAAGTATTTATAACCGTTATATGGGGTACTTACACTATTCCCATTTTATAAATGAAGAAACTACGGTTTAGGGGTTATATTAATTTACCTATTTACATTCCTTATAAATGACAGGACTAGTTCTCAAATACAGGTGTTAAGATTTCAGAGCTCAGGTTCTCAAACAATATGCTACTGAGCTCAGAAACCAAACTTCAGAGCGGGGCAGGTAGCTCAGCAATAAAGCACCTCACCAGTATGGAGGCCCTCTTATGATACCTAACACCCCCCCACACAAAAAAGAGCTAAACATTAGCCTTTTTTATATATAGTACAACAATTCACCTTTGAAAAAAGGTATGTGGGTGGAAGTAATCTGCAATGTTTGCACAGCTAGCTTTTGATTATGGTCTAAACAGAACTTACCTGTGCTCTTTCACAGAGAAGCTTGGCACTCCAAACAAATCTCCTAGAAGATCATTCGAACAATACACAATATGTTGCTGTTTTTCATCATACAATCTTTTAGCCATAATATACTGGCCAAGATAAAATATGACCTGAAATAAAAATATGATTTTTGAGCATTAAAAAAAAAAAATCTGTTAGTTTCAATAATGACCCATTAAAGCCAACAAGATAGCTCAGCAGATTAGGTGCCTGCTTAGCCAAGCACAGTGGCTGAGGTTTGATCCCTGGCACCACATGCCACACTGGCCCCACCCCCAGGTGTGCTGACCTAGCAACTGAGTCCAGGTATGGTGATAGGCACCTGTAATCCCAGTGCTGGGGAGGCTGAAAACAGGAAGATAAGAGTTTAAGCTGCATAGGGAGACCCTGCAATAATGACCCATTTACCTGAATAGGATTAAACCAGCCCTCCACCAGGTAGACTTAACAACTATTTTGTATTTTTCCAAAAGGAGCTACTTTTAAATCTTTTCCTTTAATTTTGATGCAAGCATAACAATTGGCTTCTCTAATTTACATAAATGTGGGGTTTCTCTCCCTTGTAAATTGTAAGTCTACCTAGGTACTACCTAACATATTAGAAAGGGAAAATGAAACAAATGCAATAGCTGGAAAATGAAATAAAAAAGCTCACAGTGACCCAGTCATTTAAATGGTCACAAACACCAAAAATTCAATAGCATCTGAGGTCAGAACTGAGAAGGAATGACAGGAAAATGACAAATGACAGCTATCCAAAAACCTGGGAGAATTTATTCAATGAAATAAATCCTCAAAGATAGTAATATAATTTATGCCATAATAATCAAAACAGCCTGAACCACATAAAGGTAAATTATATATTCTGTGTGTTAAAGTAGGCAATCCAGTTTTAAGTTATTCTAACACAAACCTATTAATATCCACCTAAACACATTCAGCATTTTAAAGTTTATAACATAATCACTAGTCTCATTCTTCTGATAGTCCATACAATTTCATGCAATGCTTACCATTATACAAGAAATGAAAGGCAGACTGAAAATACTTCAAACTAAAAACCATATCTATCCTAAATAAACAGTACATTTTTTCTTGTTATTATTACCTAAACAAATACATCTGTTTTACAGATAATCTAGATGACTGAAATATATAAAAGGACATGTCTAATTATATATAAAAACCAGTCCACTTTACATAAGGGACTTGAACATGGGTGTGGGCCAAGTCCTGGAACCAATATTAATATGTTACTACTACACGGTTAGAAGCATAACCATTCAAGACTTTGCTGGTCAGTTTTTTAATTGCTACATACTATTAAATCTCAACTTTGTTTCCTTAACAGATTATATTACAAAGTCAATCCCAGGTTAACTGCCCTAAAAATATCAATTACCTTAGTACTTTCTTACAAGTACTGTCTAGGAACTTAACTGGCTAAGCAGTAGTCAATCTTAAGAAAATAATCTGTATGACTACAGATTGGAGATAGATGATAGGAAGTAAAAACTGAAAAAAAACCTACATTCCTAACAAACACCCCTTCACAAACGTTATAAATATGTAAACAAAAAGAACCTGCACTCTCTTCCTACCTCATCACCCTATTGTAAGAAAGGAAGTTTAGGTTTTTTTTTTGTGGAACTGGGGATTGAACTCAGGCCCTTGCGATTGCCAGGGAAGTGCTTATTCCACTGAGTCATCTCTCCGGCCCTGAAGTTTAGTATTTTTAAGTAATCTAATTCCCATAAACTAGGAGGGACGGTCAATAGACATATCTCATTCACACTGAAATTCTACCTACAATGGCCCCATCTCACTGAAAATCTTTTTTTTTTTTTTTTTTTAGTGGAACCGGGGATTGGACTTTTAGGCCTTTGTGCTTGCCAGGGAAGTGCTTATTTCACTGAGTCATCTCTCTGGCCCTGAAAATCATTCTTCTATGAACAAACTGCAAAGTGGAGAACTTGAATAGTTGAATGTCATACCCATTAACAGAATATGCTCAAGAATCAGCTTACCTCTATCCCTGAACGACAGTATAGAAAATTGTACTCATGTACCTCTCTAGGCAAAAGTTCTTAACTTGGGAGCCAGGGATGCCCAAGAAGTCCTTAGATAGAATCCAAGGGGTCCATTACTTTGGATTTAAAAAACTCTATCTTAGCCAGGCATGGTGGCGCATGCCTGTAATCCTAGCACTCGGGAGGCTGAGGCAGGAGGATTGCTGTGAGTTCGAGACCAGCCTGAGCTACAAAGTGAGCTTAAGGCCAGCCTGAACTGCATAGTGAGACCCTGTCTCAAAAAGACAAAAAAAAATAAATAAATAAAAAACTCTATCTTTATTTTCTCTCCAAATTAAAAATTAGTTTTTCAGGGGCTGGGGAGCTGGCTCAGTAGATTAAGCGCTTCCCTCACCAAGTGCAAGGGCCTGAGTTCAATCCCCAGTTCCACCAAAAAAAAAAACAAAGGTTATACAAAAATCAGTTTCTCCTTCAATTATAAATGTAGGCAAAAAATCACAACACTATTAGTACTTTTGATTTTGTCACCAATAAAAATCTTAAGTATTCGCATGATACTGTTTGTGGCAAGCACATCAAAATACTTCTATTCGTCACAACACAGAAACACATCTGCTGTTAAATTTCAATATTTAGTGTTAAATTTAAAAGTATATTACAGGGAGGAGGAAAAAAAAAAGTATATTATAAACTTCCTTATATTTCCATAGCTATATTCTGGGGATTTTTATAATCACATTTACTTTATGGATTTAAAGAATGATTCTGAGCAGTTAACAATTGACTTTGTCTGCCAAATGGGTTCACAGCACAAAGAGATCAAGAACTCCTCCTGAGTTCTCTGAATTTCTAATTAAGAAATAAAACTCAACATACAAGCATTAGAATTTTCAAATACAAACCAAATGACCACAAAAGTATTGTTGCTTACTGCAAAATCCTTCTAGACGTCTAATTTCTCCCATGATCTTAAAAACTGTAATACACAGGTAGTATGACATTGGTTTTTATTTGTTTGGTTTTTAGTTTTCTGTGCAGAACCGGGGAAGGAACTCAGGCCCTTGCATTTGCCAGGGAAGCGCTTATTCCACTGAGCCATCTCCCCGGCCCTGACATTGATAATTTTTTAGCACAACTTACCTCTTTCATAGTATAAATGTCTTTTTGGGCACCAACAGACTTTAATAACTTCAAAAGCAATGGCTTTGGTCTAACCTATAAAGGGGAAAAAAAAAAAAAACTGCTATTGTATTTGAAGAATCACTATAAAGCTATAAGGCCGAAAACAAATATATAGAGAAGGAAGTTCAATAAAGGTAGCAAACACTGTTTAGCAATTTCATCAAGTTAGATCTCTAAAAATTAGTTACAAGGTTTTACTAAATAGAACAGACTATGCAAAATGAATTGACATAGATATTCTGAGGTATGGGGAAAATATGCTAGAGAAGATCTAATTACTGTGCAAATACGGAATTACCAAGTCCATTAGTTGTAACCAAAAACTGTACCAATCCAAGACGGTGAATATTATTTTTGCTCTTGTTATTCATTTGCTTACTGCCATATAATAAGTGGCTGAAATCCAAGAAGCTTACCCTACTATACAGAACTTATACAATCAAAGGAAAAAGAATAAGATACAGGCCACCAGACCCTGAATCGACCCAGAGCACAGGCCCAGCATGTGAGTGAGACTGCCAAGGCCATCAGACCCTGAATCAACCCAGAGCACAGACCCAGCATGTGAGTGAGACCACCGAGGCCACAGGACCCTGAATCCACCCAGAGCGCAGGCCCAGTATGGAACCCTTCAGCAGAACTCTCTGCAAAGAGGCTAGAGACAAGAGCCACCCAGCTGATTCAGGAGCAAAACAGCTTGCCAGTGTGACACAAAGGGTTCACCTGCAAGGCTGCAGCAGGAAGAAGCGGAGAACAGCATCCAGAAGCCACACCCACCTGGAGAAGTCTGAACTTCACAGATTCGGACCTGCTGCTAAGCTCTACACCAAAGGTCAAAAATCAGTGGCACACAAAATGACAAAGGAACAAAAACCAGTCTCAGGCCCCATGTCCACCCAGTACAAATGCAGAAGACACTAACATAGAGGAAATTGGAAATCACACACCTGAAATCTATGAAATAACAACATTGGAAATAAAGAAACAACTGCAGAAAGGTATAGATAGGGAGCAAAATGATCACAACCCCATGAACGAGACTAGAAAGAATCCACCAAATAGGGCAAACACACACAGGAGAATAAGAAGTATACAAAAGCAGTCTTTCAGTTATTCCTTTGCAAACAGCAGCAAAATATTTCCATCAGCACACTCTACAAATGGACTTCTCCTGCACCCTTACAGGTCAAGATTCCATATGGGACTATAGGGTGGATTTCAAGGAAATATCTGTAGCTCAGTCCCACAAGTGACACCTGGCCACCAGTAAGTGTCACGGTCATTATCCATGTCCACAACACACTAGAACTTTGTGTGATATGCTATCCCCAAACTGACAGAAGTGACAGTCATTTATTTGTCATTCCAGCATTTATCTTATGTTTTATTCTTAGTATTTCTTTACAATCATGAAAACTTTTTCTTAGTTCAAATGTTTTAAACATTCAATTTTTAATTAATTAGCATTTAATTTTCTGAATAATGCTTAATCTTAATTTTTAAGACTGATAACTATATCTTTGAATTACAATTTATCTAAAAGACATCGTATAATATCTTCTAGTATTGGAAACCTTAAAAAGTATATTTCTATTTTCTGTTGACTTTATATTACTTCTTCTCTGTCCTTTTTTTTTTTTTTTTTTTTGGCAGAACCAGGGATTGAACTCAGGCCCTTGCGCTTGCTAGGAAAGCGCTTATTCCACTAAGCCATCTCCCCAGCCCCTTCCCTGTCCTTTATACACACATACACAAACATACATATGAAAAAAAAGTGTATAACCCAACATAAGATTGGTACTGTTTCATAGAAATCTTCAATGACCTTTTAAATAAGGGTTCATCTAATATATTTTATATAGTCCTGCATAACTATCACTTTGAGAGCTCTTTATTGTTCATCCAGGAACATACTGCAACTTCTCATGCCTTTTGAATTATGCTCTTTGTTATTTCCTATATGCTACATCTGGAGGTATTAACATTTCAAGTTTGTATAAATAGAAAATATTTTACTTTTAGTTTTCAAAGGTATGTTTGCTAAGTATAAAATTCAAACAGGATAGTTCTCTTTTTTTTTCTATCAGTCCTTTAATTAGTCTAGTATCTTACACACTTGGTCCTTTTTGTTCTTTTCCTTTCTAATATGGAGGGGCTGGGGAGATGGCTCAGTGGAATAGGTACTTCTCTGGCAAGCACAAGGACCTGAGTTCAATCCCTGGTTCTGCAAAAAAAAAAAAAAAAGTCCCTTTGCTTTCTAATATGGAATAAGATGCTATTTAATTTTGTTCTTCCATAACTAATATTTTTTATGTATATGCTTTAACCTTTTTTTCTATGTAAGTTTTGTACAACTTCATTTTTGTATATCTTGGTATGATTTTATTTAAATTTCAAGGTTCATTTTTCTTGGAAATACGGCATTATAAGTTGAACTAAATTCAGAAATTTTAAACCTTTAAATATTTACTGCCTACTCCTTTCTACTTTGAGAATTCTAATTATATGAATATTAAAAAAAGAAAAAAAGGAGCAGTTAATGCTTACCATGTTACTTTTTACTGATTTTTTTTCTTCTCTTGAATTTCTTGCAACTTTATTGTTTTTTTAAAAAACAAAACTTTTACGTGTATATCTGGTAATCTGAAAAACTAATATGCACACAGCATCATATAATACAGCAACCACTGTTAGATTTCTATTACTTTCTTTAGTGAAATCTTATACAGTGTATAATGCTGTTTTCTTATATCACTATTTTGTATTCTTTAAAAATAATAAAAAGTAAAATATGAAGGAAAAAAAAAAGAATAAGCCCTATTACTACCCTCCTGAGAATTAGTTCTTATCACTGAAAAACTTAACCCAAAGCTGACATGTATAATTAAGAGCAGATCTGACACAATTCATGTTCCTCAACTACAATTCAGCATTTTCTTCCTATCTGGCCTATATTTCAAATAGCAACTTAACATTTATTGTCTACTATGCACCACTGATATGCACTGAAAAGGAGAAAAAAAAAAAACATGACTTGTATTCAAAAAGCCTGTCAACCATCAGAGGTCAGTTTTTTCCTAGAAAGAACTAGGTAGTATTTTATGCTGTTCATGTCAAGATAAGTCTGTCCAACTTAAAAGAGATTATAGGGCTGGCAAGATAGCTCAGCAGTCTAGAGCGCCTCTCAGGGACCGCGGTTCAAGCCCCAGCACCACATGCCATGCCAGCCCCTCCCTGCAGGGCCAGCTGAGCTCACCCCCCACCCCCCGAAAAAGAATCCGTGATGTGTAGCGAGACACTGTAATAAATAAAGGAATTTAAAAAAAAAAAAAAGATTATATAACATGGTTATGGTTATATTCCAATTAAATTTTATTTTAATAAACAGGCAACAAGCCAAATTTGGTCCAAAAGCTATTACTGTGCCTGACACTAGTCTAGAGGTTTTGCCAAGTGATATTAAGAAAATAACTTGCAGGTGGGGTTTATAACATGCTGATGCTGTCTCCCTCCCTGTTGCTATTCAACATCTGAAAAATGTACTCTCTAGTTTGCCACCACCACACAAACCACTGTATCTGTAACGCTTTACACCTGACAGCATCCTCATTTGGGATCTAACATTCATAATCAGATTTAAGAAAATTGTCTATTTCTAGCTAAATGGCTTAACTGAAAATACAGGACTAATCACTATTTATTCTAAAATACTTATTAAAACACACATGCACTTTACTTTCAGGTTAAAGCATGAACTGCCCCAGAAAAGATGTGAAAATTACTGTTTTCCCCTATTTTTCTTCATCAATCTTCATATAAATTGTGCAGGAGCCATTCCAATTTTAATGTATGTGTAAGCACCCCCCAAATTTTTACATATAATACATACATTATTTTGTGGCTTAGTCCACCCTGGGGGTAGGGCTAGTGTGGCATGTGGTGCCAAAATCAAACCTTTGGCCACTGCGCACTTGCCTAAGCTTGCCTATGCAGGCACTTTAGACAGAACTGAGCTATCTTGCCAGCTCTACACTACATGAAATTATATAAATTCAATTTGCAATGGAAACCCAAGTTTTTTGTCAAACCTTAGAAAACATGAATAAGAAAACTACAGGCCGGGAGATGGCTCAGTAGAATAAGTGCTTCCCTGGCAAGCACAAGTGCCTGAGTTCAATCCCCAGTTCCATAAAAACAAAGATACAAAGTACTATAAAATACAAGAAATACTAGAAAATAAAAATATTTAGGTACAAATGCTAGAAAATACAATACTAGAAAGGACATTTAGATACAAAATGCCAGAAAATACAATTTCCCTAAAATACTAGAAAATACAAGCTGTATCTGCATAATCTTAGCATGGGAAAGTTAGTGTAAAGAATGACATAAAAAATTCAAGTCAACAAATCTACCTTCACAAAAATGTTCACAATGAAAAACAATTTAAATGCAGCATTTACAAACAACGAACGTTCAATACACTTGAAGTTCAGATAACAAGTTACAAAGAAAAATAAAGTATGGACAAGAGTGGGCAAATCCCAGAATAAGTGATTTCAAAAATCAAGATGGCCAGCCTCACCAGACCTGGGATATATAAATTTAAACACCATGATACCTTTTACCCCAAAACAGCAATAATATTAAAGACTGGTTCACATCAACTTATTATTTATTTTATAAAGTACTAGAAGAGAGGAGTTCAAATGTTCCCAACAAAGGGCTTTAAGTATTTAAGGACATGGAAATGCTAATTACCTTGAATTTAACATTACATATATACATGCATCAAAGTATCACACTCTAGCCCACAAATACAAATGCAATCTTTAAAGCCTGATAATACTGAGTGCTGGCAGGACTGAAAAATCATCACTTTTTTTTGAGTCAAGAGTCTCACTTTGTAATGCAGGCTGATCTCAAACTTACTGAGATCTCCTGCCTCAGCCTCCCACTTACATGTGTGCACCATCATGCCTAGCTTGTCATATTTGATGGGTAATAATGGTAATCAAATGTGTAATTCTACATCCTTTTTACAGAAATGAATAAACACTACGTTAGGAATTATGCCCATATAACTGCTTTCACAATCAAAAAGAAGACAGTCTAGGATGAGGGGCTAGGTCTCTAAACCCCACAGTCAGAAGATTGAGGCAGGATTACAAACCCCAAACTATCCTTGCAGCTCAGTGGTTAGGCATCTGCTAGCAAGGGGTTGGATCCCCCAGCACCATAAATAAGTATCAGGAAAAGTATGAAAAACCAAAAATGGCATATATACAGTCATAAAAAAAGAATCCTATAGGACTGGGGAGATGGCTCAGTAGAATAAGCGCTTCCATGGCAAGCACAAGGGCCTGAATTCAATCCCTGGTTCCACTAAAAAAAAAAAAAAGTAACTGTTTGGGCTGGCCAAATAGCTCAGCAGATTAAAGCACCTGTAAGCAGGTACAGGGACAGGGTTCAATCCCCCCACACACCTGCATGCAGGCCCCACCCCCAGGTTGCCCTAAGATGGCAACTGAGACTGGGCATGGTGGCATGCGGCTGTAATCCCAGCTCTTGGGAGGCTGTAAATAGGCAGGTCATTGCAAGTCATCTAGTACCACGACCCTGAACACCCCATAGACCATTCCCTAAAATAGAAAAAAAAAAAAAGAATCCTATACATTTTTATTTATTGGAAAGTTGTGGAACATCTCTAGCTTAATTCTGTTTCAGTAAAATATTTCATTTAAAGTCACATATTAATATACTATGTATTTCACACACACACAAAAAATACCTTAAAAGGAGTTATGAAGATGACATCGGAATTTCCAGGTTTATTTTGCATATTTCTTTCTGCAATGTCAAAAATATTTACAACCAACAAGAACTATTTTTGTGACTCTTAGAAACTATTTAAAAAGTGAAAAGAATGAAGCCGGGCATGGTGGTGCATGCCTGTAATCCCAGCACTCAGGAGGCTGAGGCAGGATTGTCATGAGTTCGAGACCAGCCTGAGCTACAAAGTGAGTTTAAGGCCAGCCTGAACTGCACAGTGAGACCCTGTCTCAAAAAGCCAAAAAAGTTAAAGAATGAAAGGTTAGGGGCCTGGGAGATAGCTCAATAGAATAAGTGCTTCTCTGGCAAGCGCAAGAGTCTGATTCAACCCCCGATTCCACAAAAAGAAAAGAAAAGAAAAAGCACTTCCCTGGCAAGCGTAAGGGCCTAAATTCAATCCCTGGTTCCACAAAAATAAATAAAATAAAAAATAAGTAATAATAATAATGGAAGGTCTAAGTAGAAAAAACGGCCACACAATAAATATCAGCATATCATCATCAAACTTGTCAATGTAATGGAAATCTTTAAAACACATGTAGTGATGGTCTAAAACAACACTAATATTTAACAGCTCGCTTTTACTCCATGCCATTAAACCTGAGAAAGGAAAATTTAAGTTAAATACATCCACTTTCACTTAAAAGCCTTATTATAATCTGGTTTACGGAATGATCACCTCATGAAATGTATTATTTTCTAAAATTAGGATACAAAAATACCAACCAGGGTCTCTTGTTCCGATGCTGAAATCTGTGAGGTGCTTACAGCACCATCAGTAGACACAGACATGTTGGTATTGCACATTGGCCTACAAGTAGGAAAAAAACACACGATAAAAACTTAAAATAATAAAATATTTGTTAAAAAAAAAACTGCACACAGTTCAAGTCTTTCAACAATACCTTTATAAGCTAAAATTATCTAACAGGTCCTTACCTGGATCAACACAGAAAACTTGCTGTACGCCGGTGATCAGAGCGGTCCGTCCCCAACGGCCAATGGACACAGCTGGGAAAAGACAGGGTTTAAATAGCGTCAGCTGGCGACAAGTCAGGACTTAGCTCCTCCAACTGCGGATCTGGAACGTGTCTAAACTTGACCAGCCCAAGAGGAAAAGCTGAGTCAACCCGCCAGGAAACCAGCCCAGTCTAGCCCAGCGTGGAGCCGCGCGCACTCGGACGGGCAGCGGGCCGGGCACCTGTCACCACGCCGACCGCTGCGGGGCGCGGCGGGAAGCCCCGGCGCCAGCTGCCCCGAACGCCGCCTGCAGGCAAGACCCCAGTCCCTCACCCACCCCGCCCCCACCGCAGGAAAGCCCGGTCCAGGCCCCGCCCCCCGCCCGTCCCGGCGGCGACCGCGGGCCTCCCTTCCCACAAAGCCTTCCCGAAGCCAAGCGCCCCTCACCGGGAAGAGGACAAAGGCTGGATGAGGGGGCACGAGGGAGGCCCAGGGCAGTTCCCCGCTCGAACGCGGAACCCACCCTTGCTTCCAAGCCGTACCTGCTCCGCACTGCGAGGGCTTTTTTCGCGCCCGGGGCGGGAACCGGAGTTTACCCCAGGACGCCCCTGTTCCCGTCACCCGGTGCGCGGAAGCCCGACGCCCTGGGCCTCGGCGACTATTCTCGCGGGCCCAGGCCACGGAGGCGCTCGGACGCACCCAGGGCGGCGAGGAAGGCGTTGCCCGGTCGCAGGAGCGGCTGGACCTCCGCCGGCGAGGGGGTGGGGGTTAGGGCTACCCCACAGACTAGACTTCTTGCCCCATTTTCCAGTCAGGGCCGCACAGGCCTTTACACAGCGGATCCCGCGGCGCGCGCCCCCTACCGCTCGCGGCGAGCGCGCCGGAAGCGGCAACACATCCGGGCGCTTGCGCGCGCGCCCGCCGCGCCTCGGCCAGTCAGGAGCCGACTCCTCAGAGGGATGGGCGGGGGGACGCCGAGCCCTGCACTAAGGGTAGGAGGGGTCTCGCCGTCCACCGTCCCTCGCTGGGCGTTGGGAGACCCCCACAGCTGTGGCGCTATTTTTGTGTTTTCGTGCCTCGGTCTACAAACCGTGGTGGAAGCTGTAAGCAAATGTGTATCCAAGCGTCGCTGCTACCAACCGAAACCAAGATTAACAGCTGTACAATATTTTAAGCACGATGGAGTTGCATACAAGTAACATCGCAAGACTTTAAAAAAAAAAAAAAAAAAAAAACATTACAAATAGCATACCCCGGTGTACACAACTACTGTGGCTGGCGGGACAGCATCCTGAACCCCAAAAGGAAATGGGGGGGGAGGGGCTGAGGAGATAGCTCAGTGGAATAAGTGCTTGCCTGGCAAACACAAGGTCATGAGTACGATCCCTGGTACCCCAAAACAAAAGGAAATGGGGATTTGAGGTTTCTTGGATAGTGGTGATCCAAGTTAGAGGAGAACGAGACAAGAAGCGAGAGCTTGTGATGAAATTTTTCTTACACAGTTAAGGTCTCAAGTCTTGCATTAAAAAAATTTAAAAAAAAAACAAGTCTTATGAACATCATCTCAGATCAATCCTCTACCTGGTAACAGACTTTGCTCATGTATTATACAGATTTATTTTATTGATGTGAATTTCTTTTGCAAAAGGACACTGCAGAACTACACCCCAGGCGTGGTGGCCCAAACCTGTAATCCCAGCACTGTAGGCGGCTTACAATACAAGCACAGCCTGCACAATTTAGGAATTTAGCAAGACCCTGTCTCAGCAAAGGGGCGGAGAACTCAAGCCTCAGTGCCACACAAACAGAAGCACATAGGTGTATTCTTCATGCAGTTCTGATTCCTCTGCTTCCCCACGTGGGTGTGGCAAGTGTCACTGACAGTCTCAGAAACTGAGCTCCTTCAAGCCAAAAAGCAGTCTTCACAAAGACCAACTCCCTTTCTCCCAAGATGTAATTAATCTGTGAACAACGATGTTTCTATAACAGCCTTTTCTTCTTCCATTCCCCAGCGTAGTAAAAAGGAATCCTCTTAAACACTGTTAAATCCAAACAATACAGAGCTCTCTGCAATTAAAGGGTTCTACTGAGCCATCACATAGGCAAGGCCCAGGCTTCAGCAGCTGGGCTAGGTAGCAACTGGAGAAATTTGAGCCAGGTTTAAAACAGAAAAGAAACAGCACTCTATAATGACCATCTCAGAAAGACAGGTGTAAGTTACTTACATTGAATCTACACTGGCTATGGATAAAAGGGTTGGGCTCCCAGAAGAAACACAAGAAGTCTTCAGGGTAGGAAGACAGATTGTTAGAAGCAACTTGCCTTTGGATTTGTTGGGACTTGCAAACAGGGTGCAGTAGGATGGGGTGGAGTGCTTGATGGGGTTAGGGGTTGACAGTGTCTATGCTGTTTGGGCTGGTCTCAAACTCCTAGGTTCTAACATACCTGCCTCAGCATTTGCAGTATGTAAGAATACAGTCACTGGCCAAGGCAAATTCTGTTTCTTTTGTTTTGTCTTTTGGTATTGGGAATCATACTCATGACTTGACACATGCCATGCAGGCAGGCACTGTGCCACTGAGCCATACTCCCAGGCCAAAATAGGGTTTTTACTTTTTTTTTTTTTTTTTTT
>PVKA01031661.1:0-26061 GCA_004027165.1 Ctenomys sociabilis | reverse complement strand
GATGGAGCAGGACGGCGGAGTCGGCCGCGCTGTCTCTGGCCGGTCTCCTCCCCGGTGTTATTTGGAGGTTCCCTATATCAATTGGAGGTCACCCACCCGAAGTCAGTTTTTCTTCCTATATCGCTTCCAGCAGCACACTTGTATGTGTGAGACTGTTGGGAGACTGCGAAGATCTGTCTGCTGATGGAGGTTTCAAAGAGAGCACCTCTCAGCAGGAGCCATCTTGGGGTCAGCAGGTATGCAAGCATCTGTTCCCTGTCAAAGGGTTCAGATGCCTCTACCATTGGAGGCACTGATGGAAGAGAATGATCGGATGTTATGATGTTTAATAATGTGTCTACACATCTGTGGAAATTTGCATCAGACCAACCAAACCTAGAAAGTAGCAGTTAAGCTTCAAATTGTGTTTGGTGTTTGGTTTCTGAATGAATGAATGCATTAATGAGAAGGAGATAAATAAATCCGTAAGTGAAAAACAAGATAAGAGAATCTTCTGACGTCCACCCTGAGGACAGGTGTAGCATTGACTTATGGTTTTGTCTCTCTAAATGGACTCTTCTGAAAATTGTTCTTCTTCCTACAATATGTTTGGATTTCTTTTGAGAGGCCATTTTCTAAAATGGCCTGGTGATTCTAACCAGTGTTAATTGTTCCATGAACTGGCAAGTGTATCATAGTACATTGCTCTATCCTGGAAAAACTCTTCCTTTGTCCAAGGATTGGCACATAAGCTGAGCTAAACCAGTGTGCCCACTGGGTAGGAATTTCAGACTTGGCACTTAGAGAATGAACTCAGTATCCCTCCAAGGACCACTTCATAGGTCAAAAATTCAGGACCTGCTGGGGACCATGATCTTGCTGTATTGCTAGAGCCCACTTGTAATGAAATAAGAAATAACAATAAGGAAATAAATACATGATTGCCACATGAAATGGAAAACAAGAATCTCAATTCTTGCTTTCATAGTTTCCAAGGCCCACCTGCACTCCTGCCTTTCTTTTGGCTTGGTTGTTCCACTCTTTCACGCGATCCCTTGGTGTCCATGTAGTTCCACTTTTCTTCCCACTCTTTTGAGTTGCATCTCTGTCACTAACAGTCTGGAGAGCCCTAGTTAAACATATAGGCTAGGCAACAAGATAAGTGGATTTCTCTTGCATGATTTGTCACCTCCACAGATGATAACAGGCTGGCTCATATCACAATGTTGTAAATCATAAATGCAAGGTCTTTGGTCTATAATAAGACAGTATTCTCCTTCAAATGCATCCCATTAGCTTCCCTAAGAGCAATACATCAGAAGTTGCCTCATAACAAAGATGCCATCATAAAAGGTGAAGATGGAGAATTTTCTGAGGAAGAGGAAAGTGGTCTTTTCACCTACTACAAATGTTCTGGTCCTGCTGTTATTCAAATATCTCTAGTGCTGGACTCTTGAATTCTTTTCTCTGTCTTATGAACATTCACCTGAGACTCTTAAGCAAGTGGGGGAGATTTTCAACTATGCCCTATCTGCTCCTTTCATTTTTAATTCATTCTACACTGTGAAAGTGGCTGCTCATAACATAGTAGGTTAAGTTGGTGGTTAATAGATTAAGTGTTTGCATTTAGAGAGGAAAGAAACCCAGCCTTTATCCACTGCCAAACATTTTTTTCTAAGGCTGTCCAAGAGCATCCATGATTTGATTCTCTTAAGTGCATGGGGAGGTGCTGACATTCCCATTTTGTAAATGAGGAAAGTGAGGCTTAAAGTAATTAAAGGGGAAGGTCCAGCCAGTCAGTGGGTGGGTCAAGAAAGGAAGTCCAATTAGTCTGGCTTCACAACTCATGTTCTTTTCTTTTTGAAATTCTTTAGAAACGGAGAGGAAAAGCCTGGTGCACCTTCTTCAATTTTCAGAGTTAAAGAAAGTCCTGTAAAAACTCACCCTGGTTCTTCTTACTGAAGCACTGACACCTGGGGACAAGTGGGTGTGCACACAGGCTGCAAACCTGCAAGATACGAGCCCCTTCCTCACCCTTTCTGACATGAGGACTCTGTGTACCACATACTTTCATAAAATAGGAGAAAGGTTTGAAATGCTCTTGATCCCACAACTCTAGTCACTAGATTCTCCCTGGGACTCGTGTCACATCTCTCCTCATTTTGCTGGATTCCAAGTCTTGGAAACATATTGCTAACTTCTGTCTGTTCCACATTGCTATTTTGAAACTTTTAGCAAAACCATGGCTTCTAAAAAAAAATCATGCGCATCTGGATGGTGTGGCTACTGTGCTTAAAATCTTTCTCTCTATATCCCATCCTGAAACAAGCCTTTCAAAGTCCTCCATGACTACCCAGAGCCTCCCTTACTTTATCCATCTCTGTTCTGCTTTGCTATTGTCGCACCAAATCCAGTGATCCATTTACATTTTCCTGGCTCCCATTCCTCCTACTCTCACTTTCTGGCCCACATCCTTCAACCTGAAGATCCTAGCTTGACCCTTCAACCAGCTTCAACTTGTGTTCTTCACTCTATTCATACCCTTGGTCCCTTTTTATGACACCATATTACTGAGTGTCCTCTGAGGTCTGTCTTCCTCCACCTCACTAAACTGTGGGCTAGAGCAGTGAAATATCTCAGCCCACTAAACACCTGCACACTGAGCCAGCCACTGAGTCTGGGCGTGCTGGCACACACCTGTAATCCCAGCTCTTGGGGAGGCTGAAAACAGGATCACTACAAGTCCAAGATGCATGGTGAGATCTTGAACCAAATACATAAAAATAGATAGATAGATAGATAGATAGATAGATAGATAGATAGATAGATGGACGGATGGATGGATGGACAGACAGACAGACAAAAAAGTAAACTGTGGGCTGATGGCGACACGGCTGCCACTGTTGCAGAGGCAGAGCCTGTGCTCTCTGGTGGTACCGCTCTCTCTCTCCATGAGGAGATTGGGGATCTGCTGCTTCGCTTCCATTCTCACCATCCCTTTTTCCTTGTGTGTGGTTTGTTCCCAGAGCTTTCCACTCCAGCTTTGTCTTCATTGAATAACATGCTCAACTTCTTTTTATTTAAAATTTTTTAAAAAATTTTTTTGGCAGTACATGTTTACATGCCTTGTGTGGAGCTGCTACTACACATCTGAATTCTTTGTTGTCTCCTTTCTCTCCTCTCCCTTCCTTCTCCCTCTCTGTCTTGGTCCCCTTCCCATTTAAGGAAAATCCATCTGCAGACCTCCTATCATCTACCTTTTACTTTGCTCTTGATCTACAACTTCGGTTTCTCCCATGTGGGGCCGGGGAAATAGCTCAATGGTCTAAGCGCCTGCCTGGCAAGAGCAAGGACCCAAAATCAGTCCCCAATACTGCATGCCATGCTGGCGCCATGCCTGGCTGGTCACTGAAGCCAGGTGTGGTGGTGCGTGACTGTAACCCCAGCCCTGGGGAGGCTGACACAGGAGGATCACTGAGCCTGTGCTGCTTAGCAACACCTGGTACCAAATAAATAAATAAAAGGTTAAAACAATTAAAAAATAAATAAAATAAAATACAAAAGAGATATCATGTGATACACTTGTTTGTCTGCTTTACTTCATTTAGTATTACCATCACGAAGTGCATCTATTTTTATGCAATTCACTCAAATTCACCCTTCTTTATGTCAAGGTAGCACTTCATTGGATGTGAATACCAGATTTTTTTATCATTCATCTCTCACTTTTTTATCCATTCATCTCGTCTCTTGGTGACCCTACATGCTGCTCTGAGGATTTAGCCATTTGGGATTCTGCCATTACAAACGTGCGTGTGCGTGGACCTCTGCGGCACACGGCCTTTGACTCTGCAGGAAGCTGCACGGAAGGAGAGCCGCTGGCTCAAGCGGAGTTTTCACTTTGAGTTTCACGAAGGCTCTCCATACTGATTCCACAGTGGCTGGATGGTTTAACTCCCACCCACACGCAGGCTTGCTTCTGCCCCAAAGCCTCATCAGCGTTTGTCATTATTCCATTTCTTGTTGATGGCCGTTCTGAAATAAGATGAAATCTCCGTGTTGTTTTTCTTTGTGTATCTCTGATGGTCAGAGGTGTGGACTATTTATGTATGCAGTGCCCGTCTATACTCCCTCTGCAGTGCGTCTGTACATTTCAGAGACTCACTTTTTTGACTTGGTCTTTTATTTTGGAGGGGACCTAGCATTTTTGGGTTCTTAAAATATTATAGATATTAGTCCTCTGTCTCAGAAATAACAGGTAACATTTTTCCCATTCTGTACAGTTGTCTTTTCATTCTGTTGGTTGTTTCTTTTGCTATACAGGGTTTTTTTTAATTTTACATAATCTCATTTGTTGATTTTTGATATAATTTATTATTCAATCAGTGTTCTGCTCAGAAAGTCCTTACTTCCACCAGTGATTTCAGAGTTTTACCTGTTTTAACTTCAAGCACATTGTGCTTCTGTTTATTTTTTTAATTTTTAATTTATTTATTTGTATTTTAAATTGAAGAGTGAAAAATAGAAGCAAAAACAAATAGAAAAAAAAGACATAAACAGGGTAGCATACAATATATATGTTACAGATTTTCAAAACAGGGATAGTTAAAATATATATATATATATATATATATATATATATATATATATATATATATATATATATATATATTAAATAAAACAATCCAACACAGATCAGCAGTCCATAATACAAGCAGGTTGTCCACAGAAGTTCTTGACTTGAGCCATTCACAGCTCAGTATATTAACATGACTTTACTTTATATACCTCCATTTTTATACTTTTCTGCTGCATGGTTAAGGCTGAGTTAAAGCAAGACCTGTGTAACAAGAAATGTAACTTTTGTATCAGATAAGGTCAGTCAGGTACACTCAGGGTTTATCCTGTAACACTGTACCGCACTTTGTAGATCTTTGTCAGTGTCAGCCTTGTGGATGAGTCATGGCCATTGCTTGACCAATTTTCTCTCTGTGGCCCCATAATCTCCTTGATCAGAAAATTTGGGGCACAACTGAGTTACATGATGCTACAGTACAAATTCTCCTATGTCTTCAGAGACTTGAAAGGCTAGGGCCAAAATGTTGGCTGACCTCACAGCCTTTCTTTTTCTCCAATTTTTGATCTGCAAACTTAGGTTGTTAACTCTCCAGAAGAGAATCTTATTATTACTCTGCAACATATGCAGTTCCGTTTACTCACACTATTAGTCTAAATATCAGACATCATAGGCATAACATGGAACATGTATTTTCCATCGAGTATTGAGATACTAAACTCTTAAGTCATTCAAAATATGAAGAAGAAAAAAGGTTTTTTTTTAAACAGGAATTAATACTTACATATATTTACACAGATATTTAGAAAATCTATCCATATACAGCATTGTAGCAGGACTGTCTTTTGACATTTTTCATCTTATTTTTCATTTATTACCCTTTAAAAATATTATTTGAAAGACAATATACTAATAATTGGTATGTCATGACAAGAAGTACATATTTAGAAGACGAGGGTGGCTGACATTTAGAGTGTGACCATTCTATTATGCCTTGTTAAATTCAGTATAGTTGCTTGGTTCACAGGTATCAGCATATATAGTTTGTCGTGGTGAGAATCCAACCACTTAGCTGCTAGTTTCAAAAATCTGATGTTTCTCAGGATCATTGTCTTACCCATCTACTGTGTATAAGTGAATGGTCTTGCCTCTGTCATGTTTCTCAGCGTTTCTCCTTGCCCTCTCTTCATTGTCCAATACTCAAGTTCTCACTTTCCTTTTAATTGTGTTATACATTTCTATTTGCAGTTCTTCTTCTGAGTTATACTAGGGAGACTATACAATATTTGCACATGTGGGTCTGGTTTATTTTGTTTATAAGTATGTCTTCAAATGGCATCCACTTAAATATGAAGGCTTCTAGTTTATCATTCTTTACAGTTGAGTAATACTCCATTGTATAAAAATACCACATCTTTTTCAACCAATTCTCATGTGACAGGCATCTTGGTTGTCTCCAAGATTTGGTTATCACAAATTGTGATGCTATAAACATAGATACACATATATCACTATGATATGATGTTTTCAACTCCTCTTGGAAAATTCCCAATAGGGGGATAGCTGGCTTGAATGGGATTTCCAGTCCTAGTATTATAAGAAATCTCCACACTGATTTCCATAATAGTTGCACCAGTCTACATTCCCACCAGCAGTGATGGATTCCCTCTTCCCCGTGACCTCTCCAACATTTGTTGTTGGTTGATTTTTTTATAATAACTATTATTTCTGGAGTGAGATGGTATCTTAGTGTTGTCTTAATTTTCATTTCACGTATGACTAGTGATGAGCAGCATTTTTTCATGTGTTTATTTGCTTCTTTAACTTCATCCTCTGAGAAGTGTATGTTCATCTCAGATTCTCATTTGTGGATTGGGTCTTTAAATTTAGGGGCCCAAATATTTTTTAAGTTCTTTATAAATTCTACAGAGCAGACCTTTGTGTGAGTGCTTATGAGTTAGGATTTTTTCAAAATTTGTGGGTTGTCTTTTCACTTTGTTAGTAATTTCTTTTGATATGCAAAAACTTCTCAGTAAGAGGTGGTCCCAGTTGTTAATTCTTTCAACTGTTTCCCATGCGAATACATGGTGGTTAATGAGCTCTTTGCCTATCCCTATGTCTTCAATTCCTCCTACTTTCTCTTCCAGGAGACTGAGTGTTTCTGTTTTCATATTTAGATCTTTAATCCATTTTGACGTTAGCTTAGTGCATGGTAATAGACCTGGGTCAAGTTTTAGTTTTCGACATGTGGAGAGACAATTTTTCCAGCATCACTTATTAAAGAGGCTATCTTTCTTCCAGTAAGCATGACTGGCCCCTTTGTCGAAGATCAAGTGGCTGAGTGTGTTCGCAGAGGCCTCTGCATCTCTTTTTCTATCCCTGTGGTCCTCAGGTCTATTTTGTTGCCAATACCATGCTGATTTTATCACAGTAACTTTGTAGTATAATGTCAAGTCAGGAATTGTAATGCCTCCTGTCTTGTGTTTGTTGGCCAGGATTGCTTTTCCTATTCTAGGTCTTTTCTGGTTCCAAATAAATTGTGGGAATGATTTCTCTAGGTCTGAGAAGTATTACATTGGTAGTTTGATAGGAATCTGTACAATAATTTTGGGGGTATGGCCATCTTCACGATGTTGGTTCTTCCTGTCAAGAAGCATGGTATATCTTCACATTTTCTGAAATCATCTATGATCTCTTTTTTCAGAGTACTACAATTTTCAATGAAAAGATCTTTAACTTCTTTAGTTAGATGAATTCCAATGTATTTCATTTTCCATGGTGCTATTGTAAAAGGTATTGTTTCTATAGTTTCACTCTCAGTGTGTTTGTTAGCTGTGTAGAGGAATGTTATTGACTTTTGAGTATTGACTTGGTATCCTGCTATGCTACTGAATTTGTGTATCAATTCTAGTAGCTTTTTGGTGGAGTTTCTTGGGTCTTCCAAGTAAGGTATCATGTCATCTGCAAATAGTGATAATTTAACTTCTCCTTTACTTATTTTTATTTCTTTTACTTCTCCATCTTGTACAATGGCTATAGCTAATGATTCCAAAACTATATTGAATAGGAGGGGTGATAGAGAACATCCTTGCCTTGTACCATATCTAAGAGTAAAAGATTTCAGGTTTTCCCCATTTAGAATTATATTAGTCATTGGGTTATCATAGATGGCTTGTATCAGATTGAAGTAGAGGCTTTCTATTCCAATTTTCTGTAGGACTTTAAACATGAATGAATGTTGGACTTCGTCAAAAGCCTTTTCTGCATCAACTGAGAAGATCATGTGGTTTTTAGATTTCAGTCTACTGATGCAATGTATTACATTAATAGATTTTCAAATATTGAACTATCCTTGCATCCCTGGGATGAATGCTACCTGGTCATGGTGTACAATCTTCTTGATGATTTGCTGTATTCTGTTTGTGAGGATTTTATTGAGGATTTTTGCATCTATGTTCATGAGTGACATTGGCCTATCGTTCTCTTTTTTAGTTGTCTTTCCCTGGTTTTGCTATGAGTATAATACTTGTCTCCAGAAATGATTTTGGGAGAACTATTTTTTTCAATTTCATGGAAGAGTTTGTGGAGTGTAGCGTTTATATCTTCTGTAAATTTCTTACAGAATTCAACTGTGAATCCATCAGGACCTGGACTTTTCTTTGTCAGCAGGCTTTTTATTACATTTCGTATTTTCGTTGGCTGTTATTGGGTTATTGAGAGTTGTTATATCTTCTTGGTTCAGTTTTGGTAATTTGTACCTTTTGAGGAATCTGTCCATTTCATCTGTGTCTTCTATTCTGTGAGTATAAAGATTCTCAAAGTAGCTATTTATAATCTGAATTTCCACAGAGTCTGTGGTGATTTCACCCTTTTCATTCTTTATTGTTTATATTTGAAGTTTTTCTTTCCTCTTTTTGATGAGGTTAGCTAGGGGCTTATCGATTTTATTTAGTCTTTCAAAGAACCAGCTTTTTGATTCATTGATTATTTTAACTGTTTTCTTTATCTCAATTAAATTAAGGTCTTCTCTAACCTTTATGATTTCTTCCCTTCTTTGGGCTCTGGGTTTGGTTTGCTCTTCCTTTTCTAAATGTTGGAGGTGCTGCATTAGGGTGTTTATTTGTTCCCATTCTGTTTTCCTAATGTGCAAGTTCACAGCTATGAATTACCCTCTGAGAACGCTTTCATCACATCTCATAAATTCAGATAAGTCATGGTGGAATTTTCATTGAATTGTAAATATTGTTGAATTTCTTGCTTAATTTCATCTGTAACCCATTGATTGCTGAGTAGGGTGTTGTTTAATTTCTATGTATTTAGGGGATTTTTCTGGTTTCTTTTGTCATTTATTTCATTTCATTGCACTGTGGTCAGATAATATGCATGGGATAATTTCTGTTTTCTTGCATATACTTAAACATGACCTCTGGACTAGTATGTGGTGTATTTTAGAGAATGACCCATGTGCAGCTAAAAAAATGTGTATTCAGCTGTGGCTGGGTAGAGCATTATATGTCCACCAAGTCCATTTGTTCTAGGCTCTGGTTCAGTTCTACTACTTCTTTGCTAATTTTTTGTCTGATTGACCTTCTTTCTGGGATAAGGGGGTAATTAAGTTTCCTGTTAACATCGTGGTATTAGAGATTAGATTTTTTCATGTCCATTAAGATTTGTTTTGTATAGTTAGGTGCTCCCTTGTTTGGTGCATACATATTTATGAGTGTTACCTCTTCCTGTTGAATTGTTCCCCTAACTAGTATATAGTGGCCTTCTTTACTTCATTTGATCATTCTTGGTTTGAAGTTGAGGATGTCTGAGAACAAGTATTCTACCCCTGCTTTTTTCTGTGGTGCTGAGGTATGGTATATTTTTTCCACCTTTTGGTGTTTCTGTTTAACCCTTAATTATTTAATCAGTTTCGATTTTAGTTTAGTACATGGAACTGACACAGGGTTAGATTCAGTCCTCTGCATGCAGATAGCCAGTTTTCCCAGCTCCATTTATCCAGCTTCTTAAAATACTACTCTGAACTTGAAACATCCTTGCTTTGAATATTCATTAAGTCATTCATATTACCTCTCCCAAGCACCAGGAAATAATATCGAAAGCTCTACAAGTATGGTTTCAACTTGAAAATCAGGTCCTAGTTGGGGGTCTTAATCTAGCAAAAACACTTTCTATTATTTCTTCCTTCTATTTTTCTATTTTTCTTTCCTTCTTCTCTCCCTTTCTATTTTCCTCCCTTTTCTTCCTTTCCTCTCTCTCTCTTCCTCTTTCCTCTCACCTTCACTCACTCTGTCCTTCCCTTATATTCAGGAGGTTTTACAGGGTCAGATTGGTAAGCTCTATCTATATTTTGTACCTTCATCATACAGATATTAATGATGTCATTTTATAACTGGAACTGCTCTGCATATCTAGAGATTAGGATTTCTTCTTGAGAGCCTCAATCATTTTTTGAGCCCCTGGCCAAATAAATATATCAGAAACCTGATTATCTCAGCCAGTGTCACCATCTTTGAAATTCTGAAGTTCTCTGAATCTTTAGAACAAGCTCTTCTTTGAGTGCGCAATTTGTGTATAATAGGTTTGTATTTCTTACAAAATAGAAAAGTACTTAGTAATGAAATCTGATTTACTCATCTTTATTTTTCCCACAGCACTTGGGGGAGAATTTTTTAGGATATTTACTCAAGGACTGTTGAGTGACAAAGAAAACAAATGGACAGACAAATAACCCAGAAACCTGCTCAGACTCGCTTACAGTAAGTGCTTTTTTAGGGTCTGGGTAGGTGGCTCAGTAGCATAAGCGCTTCCCTGGCAGGCAAGAGCCTGAGTTCAATCCTCCGTTCTGCAAAAAAAAAAGTACTTTTTTGAGAGAGCTTGAGGAGTCACAGTTAGCATCTCCTCTTGCACTCACTCTAGGGTTCTTTTACTCATAGCAGTGTCCCATAGTTCCCTGGTGGATACCTGTTTGCCTTCTCCTAGTCTTTACAGATTGGAAGATGAGTCTTGTTATACCCTGACAATGATGACACCATCTTGCCTCCATGACTCACCTTCACTCTAGTTCCAAGAAGTACTAAAAAGGACAATGTCCTTGGAACTAGGCTACTGATCTGAGAATTGGCTAACCACAATGCCTTTGTTGAGTTAAAATACCATGACTTTACATCCTACTCTGCCCTTACATTGTTCAAATCAGGAAACTTTTTGTATAGCTTCCCCCAGGTGTGCTCCAGCCAACCCTGTTAAAGGTCATAACCACAATAACTTTTGCTATTGGCTTCTGTAATTGGCTTGCTTAACGAGTAATCTTGCAGTTTTGGGGCTTAAATTTCTGTGCCTCCCTTACTCAGAGGCTCCTCTCTGTCTCCTGGACTCAGAGGGTGCCACTGGGTGCCAGCTAAAATAAAACACTTCAAATTTTTGGACTTGTCCCATTGTCATTTGATTTTTGAGTCACAACCAGTCTCTTCCACAGTAAGTCCTGAGAGTGGATGAATGGCCAGCCTAGCTCTCCCAGGAATGCCCAGTGGCTCACTTCATGGGTGAGTATGTGATCCAAGCTTCCCAACAAGCATCAGCACCCCAAGTTTTAGAAACTTACTGGGAAGATAGTGCACTTTCCCCACTGCAGTTGTTAAGCCCCAGGACTCTTGAGAGCTTTTGGAGAGGTATGTGAGAATAAAGTTAATTAAGAATAGTGCACACAGAAAAGGTGGAGAAGTTCACATGATGTTTTCTGAGTGTCTGTAGCCATGTGTGCCAGAGTTTGAAGGTCTGGGAACAAATAAACTCCTGTGGTACTTGAACTAGTTTGAGTTGCATGAGTCCTTTTGGCATTTGTAACCAAAAGGACTCTACCTGGTACAATGGGCATCGTTTTCCATCCAAAGTCAGTCAGTTCCATGTCTCCCAAGGAACTCAAGAAGCTAGGTGCACATCACCATCTTAGGGTTGTGGCCGGGTTGGAGACTCATGTATCTCCTTTCTGTCTTTCTACGGGCTTGTCTAGTTCATTCTTTGTGTTCTTTTTCTGAGTACCAGCTGAACCAGGCAAACTATTGGTATGCTAAGGATTGTGTGGCTGTTAGCCAAGTGTCCAAGAGAAACCCTGGAAAACTGAACCACATTCTTAGCCTTAATGATGTGCTTAGCATCTTTATTTAGATGTAAATGTCCTGTCTAACCTCAGCCCAACCCATAGTTGAGGGGCAGAATGAAAAGGTTTGTCATGTGCTCATCACCATAGGCTCTGTGGAAGCCCATCTAGAGATGTGTACCATGTGCAAATGATTGACATTTCCATTATACAATTGATTCCTGTTCACTCTGGCAAGTACAATGGAAAGCACATGGAATTATATAGCTCCATCTCCAGAGCGATTACCAAGACTCTAGTTGCTATATCAGGTGATCTTTCTAGGTTGTATTCTGAGTTAGAATACTGAGTGCAGAATAAAATACAGTCCCATCTTCTGTTTTCCCCACGTGAGATGCAAAGTACAAAGTCCTCCCACTTCTGTCTAATGCGGATCAGCAAAACAAGGAAGGTGACAAACATGAGCTCCAATCTTGTGCTATGACAGGGTCCTTACTCATTGGAAGTGCATGGTGCTGACCTAGAGGGGATGCAGGGACAGCAAATCCTGCTCAGGAACGTTGCTCATGGTTTACTGGCCTCGTGTGTTCCTTAGGAAAGGAAAAAGTGAGTGTGGAACCAACAGAGCCCCTTATGGCAAGTTTTGTGAAGAGTTCTCCCATAATGGTCTTCTAGGTCCAAAGGCTACTGAGCAGTATCTTTGGGAATTTGAAACACTGAAGGCACTAATCTGTAAGATGTTTCCCTCAACTTTGATCAGTAACTCTGATATTTTTTTATTTATTTTATTTTTGTAGATGAGGGCTTACTTTGGTTTGGTTATTTTCATAGCCCATCCCCCATAAGCCCACGTGTTAAATCCTGGTGGTACCTAGAAGTGATGGAACATTTAAGAGATGAGGTAAAATGGGAGGTGGTTAGGTCACAGGGGACACTGCCCATGGGAGGAATGAGTGTTGGTCTCGAGGAGTCAGTTCTTACAGCAGTGAATTGCTATGAAGGAGCAGCCTGGTCCCTGAACCTGCCCTGGGTTTCTGCCTCTTCATCTCGCACATGCACCCTGTGATGTCATTTATAACATAACTAAAAGTGCATGCCCTAAAGACCAAACACACAGAGTTACCTGATTATGGATTTTTCAGCTTCTTCAACTGTGACCTAAAGAAACATCTTTTCTTTGTAAAATACCTATCCTCAGGTATTTTGTTACAGAAACAGAAAACAGAGTTCTGAAGCTTTAATCCATAGAGAAACAAAGCTATCTAGTAGGTACTAGGGGTAAGAGGGAGGAGGAGTGAGTGTTTAATGGGTACAGCTTTCCCTGTGGGTGGAGAAAATGACCAAGAACTAGGTAGAGATGATGGCTACATAGCACTGTGAGTGTTGTATATGCTACTGAATGCACACTTGAAAATATTAGTTCAGGTTGTCAGAATTTTACTTCTACTGCAGGGAAAAATTCCTTAGGAACTGGAAGTTTCAATAGTCTTCATTAGAAGTCAGTTTCTGACTTGTGTCAATCACTTTAGCTCTCTCAGCCTTGGCTTTGTTACCTGAATTGGGGGGGGGTAGCTACTCAGTGCACCTGTACCATGAGCTTGATGTAAGTTTTAAATGCCTTTGAGGTCTCAGGTACTTAGCAGCCCTTAGCACAAGTGATCGCCCTTCCTCTGTGCCCCTTCAGCACAAGTAAGCCATGGCAGTATGCAGCCAGCTTGGCTAGGTCACGCGAAACATCACCAGGGTCTTAGCAAGGACAGACACGATGCCCGTATTTTGTTCTCACTTGGCACTGAGAATTTTGCTTGCCCTCTTCCCACCTTCCCCTGGGATCTTTCTGGGACTGCAGAGTATGGGCCAATTCCTCTTTCACAGGCTGCTTCAAAGACTGCCAGGGAATCTTGATGGAGGGATACACAGTCCAGAATAAATTGCCAGTCTCTAAAGTCAATACCTGTTCAGAGGCTACCCTGAAAGTGAATGATGACTGGTGGGGATAGCTTGCCAAAATGAGCTGATGAATTGGGACCCATACAGTCATGATAAAGATTGAGATGCTGTTAGGAGACCAGATTAGATTTTTCTGGACTGCAATAGGCTGCAATCATCTTGTTATGTCAGCTTGTTTATTGTTTTGGGTCCTGACTTATTTTCTCTGGGCAAGGTGCATACAAAATAACTGTTGTGAACACTGAAATAATTTGGGCAGCAGACATTTAATCCCACTAGTGTCTCCCATTAATTAGCAGAGTGGGTCACATGCAGGAGTTTGTTTCCCTGTATTGTTCAGGAATGCTTTATCATGGTAGAAATTTCACACCCAGTAAATTGCTAATGAAAATGTCATTTTCCTGCTGAGCTTACCTGGCATACTATTTATCTTGCCACTGCCATTAGAGATAGGATTACTGTCAGATTTACTAGAAAAAGCTCAATTGATTTTTAATTAGGGTTCCTAGAACTAAAGGTTAAAGATGGTTTAAAGAAATGGAGCTGTGGTTTGCTCTTTAAGTACCCCCAAGATCGCTGGCTACTGCTTACTATGGTTGGAGCCCAGAACTGCCATTTGCACCATGACTGTCCACAGGCTAACCCTTCCCACTTTCACCTGGAACAGGAAGGTGGACAAATGTCTCTCCATTCCTGTCTCCATCCCTTTTGCAAGGCAAGAGTGTCAGAGTGTCAAAGTAGAACAGATTGCTTTGGTTTGTGTAACAAGGGTCGCTAAAATTGCAATCTTACCTTAGCAGATGACTCAGGGAATACTCCGATAACCTCATGCAGGCGTTTCATATACAGGCAATTATAGGGAGATAGATTAGAGTGTCCAGAAGAATCATAACTTCCCTTTGCCTGATTTATAAGCCATAACCTTATTTTTTCATAATACCATTTATAATATCAACACCATCTAGACAGCTGTCTATGGAACTCAGTTTTTTCAAAGCTAACATCTGGCTGGCTGGAAGATGAAACACTAGAGGGAGAGTTCTGGGGAGAGCTGATGCAGTGGGAGCCTGTTAGCTCAGGTTTTGGGGTCAGGCCAATGTTTTGGTCCCAGTTCTAGCACTCACAAGCTTTGTGACTGTGAGCAGGTAGCTTAGCCTCTCTGAGCTTTTGTTTCTTCTTCTGTAAATATGAGATAGCAATACTTCCTACACTGTAGGGTTGCTAACTGCAATAAACAAACAAGTATCATACATGGACTTGCCTAGACCTTTACATGGTTAGTGTTCAATAAACACTATTAGACTTCAGGATTGTGCTCATAATTTATCCTCCCAATATGCTTGTATTAGATCACTAGACACTCACCCTTAAAATAACCTTCAAGGACAGGTTCAGTTTTCTTTGCCACAATAGGGCAAATTTTTCTGCCCTCCTGCTCTTCTTTCTTCCATATATATTATCCAGCTCTTACAAGTGGTTATCCCTAACCTACCCTGTCTTGCTTTGGTGGTCTATCCACATGATGCCTGAGGCCCTGGCTGCCCTCCCCCAACCCCAGCCTAGAACAATGAGGGTGAGACACTGACAAAGAGCAAGCGTCCTCCCAGCACCAAGAGCTTGAAGTCACTGGTGCCTGGGAACTGCAGAGAAATCTCCACACTGCCCCTTGGCTTGCTTCCCCTAGGAAGCCATGACTTGCCACTCCTGATGAGCTCTTTATGATTTAAACAAAAGAGATCATTGGAAGGAAGGACATGAGTGTCTCAAAGTGGTATTTTCGTACTTAAGGATATCTTAAAATAGCATCTCATGCTTTCCACTGGGGCAGGACGGACCTGAGGAGAGAAAGAACATTAAGTCTGGAAAAGCCAAAATGATTGCGGGCACTATCTTCCCCCGATGGCTAGAGGGCTCTTTGTAAGAAGTGGCTGTGTGCTGGCTGAAGGTTTGCTGGGAATGGAGAGGAGCCACATGATTAAGTGAAAGCTGGACACACCCTCTCCAAGGACAGTGCCAGCGAGACCCAGCAAGCCAGAACCCAGAGTAGTAGTAGGAAGCAAAAGGAATGAATGGGTTCTCCTGTGTGACCAGTTAAGGACCAGTCTTGTCCACACTCTGCTTTTACTGTGTAAACTAACACTGAGTCCTATCAGAGACTCTCTGGGGGACACAGAGGAGGGTGTTACCTGGCACACCCCACTGGAATCAGCTCTAAGATTCATGCTTTTTCTGTCTGCTCTCCAAAGCCTACCTCTGATGGATTCTTTCTCTCCATCTACATTAAGGGTCAGTAATGTTTTTCTTACGTTGTCATATGTATGAATTTTTTTTTGGTTTTGCAAGCTGAGAGGCAAAAATCAAAGACATTGCATAAATACTTACCAAGCCATCTAAAATACAATGATTAAATTACAATGCCATAGCTCCAGGGCTGGAGCAACCAGTTATCACTCCAGGGCAATACAAATTAAATAGGACTTGGCCAGTGAACTGTGGTTTACCACTCTCTGTCTTGTGTAATTGTCAAATATCTGACTCCTCTTTTTGCCCTGATGTATCTGAAGCACTAAGCTTCTTCAGCCCTGCCTCATTTGTCTCCCTAAGACAAACCCAGTTCACAAATACAGATTCTACCATAGCTAAAGGTCTCCAAACATTTAAAAGAAACACACTTTTTCAACTGAAATCATCAGGGTTAGTGATAGCTGTTTTTCTCTGTCATATGAGGAAAGATCGGGGACACAGGTGGAAAAGGAGCAACTTCTCAGGGCTCCTGCCCAAGTGACATTGGGTCATGCTTCAAGATGAGGGTAATGTCTCTTGTTCTGTTGTGAAGGGAACTGGCCAGTGATTTGTGGCAAAAGAACTGGACCTACTATTTCTATATCTGTGTTTTTGTCCAGCTTGACTGCAAGGTCTACACATCCATTGGGTAAGATAAGGCATCTTAATGCTGGACTTATCTTTCTTCAGAAACCTTCTAAGACAAATCACCTAGCTACCAAACTACAGATACTGCAAGGAGCTTCAGACATGGCAATCAGCAATAACTCAGTGATCATTTATTCACTTGTTTATAAAACATTTACTAGACACCCACCATCTTTGGAGATTAAAAGCACAGCCAATAAATTCAGGAGCTCAAGTCCTGGTGGAGGAAAGTGTTACATAAATGAACACAGACCTGTCTCAGGAGTACCAGGAAAATGAATTACCTAGATTATCATGGACACATACAGGAGGCATATTTCCCAGCTTGGAGGGATAGAGACTTGCCAAATGTGAGCAATTGTTCCAGGGATTCAAAAGGCAGAAATAAGGAGAGATGTCCAGGACAAGCGCAAATGTATGAAAGCATGAGAGAATCCAGAAAGCTAGGGGCTCATGGAGTGTTGGGGACATGTGTGTGTGTACCGGGCTAGGGACACTACTGAAGCAGGTTGGGTAAATACTAGGCTGAATAGCTAGCTGGGCAGTAGACAGAAACTGATGCTTATTTAGTATTTGTCCCTCATCCTTGAGCCAGTGGGAAGCCACTAGGAATCTTAAACAGAATAAGAACTCACTCAAACTTGTGTTTATGAAGAGTGGCAACAACACAGGTCCTGCAGCTCCATAATGGCTCCAGACCTCTCTAGAATGGACTTAAAATTCCAGGGCATGCATTTCAAGGTCCTTCTCTGAATTTCCAGTTTACTTTCATTGCATTCCTGCTTCCTGCTCCCTAACATAGACCCTAGGCCCCAGCCAGTCTAGATCAGTATTTCTTTCTTCAGTAGGTGACTTAGTTTGTGTGAGTTGTCCATTACTGCATAAAAAAATATCCCAAAGCTTCCTAGGCTAACATAAATATTTACTGTACCTGCTTCCAAGGGTTATGAATCCAGGGAAGGCTTGGCCAAGTAGGTTTGGCTTATGGTCTCCCAGGAGATTCAAGTGAAACCTCAGCTGAGTTCTCCGCTGCATGAAGGTTGTCTAGGGCTGGAGGATCTGGCTCTGGGATGGATTCCCTTGTGTAGCACTGAGGATACAGCCCCTCACTGGCTGCATGAGGGACAGTTCCACACTCTACTATGTGGTCCTCTCCATAAGACTTCTGTGTTCTCAGATGGAAGTGAATTTTCTCTAAACCAAGGGATTCAAGAGAGAGAGAACAAAAAAAGAGACTCAACTGTCTTCTGTAGCCTAATCTAGTATGTCCCCTACGCTGTCCACCATATTTTATTTATTAAATGCAGGTCATTAAGTTTTCCACATATACAAGAGAATAAGAATTAGGTCTCAGCCCTTTAAATGAAAAGTACCAAAGGATTTTTGTCCATATTTTAGGAGTACAGATGCATTAACATTGATATCCCTTTTTCTAAGCATGGTTCTTGAGACTAAGATTGCCCCTCTTCTCTCAGGAGATATTTGGCAGTATCTAGAGATAGTTTTTAGGCTGGAGAGATGGCTCAGTGGCATTAAGTGCTGGACTGGCAAGTGTAAGGTCCTGGGTTTGATCTCTGGTACTAATTTTAGAAAATGAAATTTAATTTAAAAAAAAGAGATAATTTTTATTGACATATGGGTAGCAGTGTGTGCTAACAGCTTCCATGACATGAGGTTATGAATTTGTGAAACAAAGCTCAAAACAAGCCCCTGCAACACCAAATTCTTAGGCTGAAAATACCAACAAGGCTGAGGCAGGGAAACCTAAGTTGTTAGAATTTATGTGACTTTGGGAAAACAAATTACTCTCTCTAAGCCTGTTTCCTCCATTGTCAAATGAAGATGCAATATAATCCAGCTGATAGAAAAATACAAAATGCATAATGCAAAAGCTGTATAATGTGATCCCAACGAGTAGGTACTCTGTGCTCAGTCCTGGGCATGCCAGAGAGGGGAGTGAGCTGAACTAGTCAGGTACAGCTGCCTATCTTTGTAGCCCGTTGTGTTCCGAGCCTTAATTGCAACAGCAGTTTGAATTTTGGTACAATTTGCTATGCACAGGTCATTGTCCCTTGTGTCTGAGGACACTGAGAAAAGGGAGCAGTTCTTTCTCCATACCCCACCCACCCTGGCACCTAGCAACAGGCTTGGCACAGACAAGACATGCAATCAGTGCTCATTGAACTGAATTCCACCTGCTCCTTTCTTAAAATGTCTACTTTTTGTGTGCTATGGAGGTGCTTGAGATTATGAAATGTACAATCTATTTAATAACAGCTTTCAATTTAGGAAGAAGGATTTAGAGAGAAAAACACTCTATTAACTGTATTCATCGCTTGTGGGAATACATCCTGAATTGAGAAATGTTAAAATTTGAAAAACAAACATGCATTGCCGCATTGAGGAAATGTAACGTCACTTATTTGTATCCCAGTCAGCTAATTTTGTGGGGGAAAAAGCCAGTGCACTCGTTTCTTTTATTTTCCTTACAAACTTGCCTTTACTGTCAGTTTTTCAGTTTTCAGTTGCTGCTGTAATGAATTATCTCCAACCTAAGTATCTTGAAATTTCAGATTAATGATCTGGATGGTCATGTAGGTCAGGAGTTCAACAGAACTCTTACTAGGCTAAAATCTAGACACGGGTGGAATGGCTTCCTTCTGGTGGCCAGAAAGAATCCTTATTAGTTTTTCCAGTTTTCAGAGTCCAAGTGTCTCTCAGTTCCCGGCCGCTTCCTCCCATGGTGTTCCATGGGAAGGCTAAATTGACATCCTGTGGTCATGGCAGCCCTCCTCTCCCTCCTGCGTGCCTCTACTGCCGCCACGTGCTGCATGAGGGCTCGTTTTTATTTTATTTATTTTTTAAAGAGTACAAATTAGAATTAAAGCAAAATAGTTAAAAGTCATACAGAATTTCACTTAACACAGTAATATGAATTTCACAGTATTTGTGAACCAGCTATTCATATTACCAGATATTTGTATGTAAAAGTGGAAGAAGAAAGAAAAATATGTCTAAGAAATTAAGAAGACAAAAAGGAGAAACAATTGATAAAGGGAGATGAAGCAAATTAAAGCACTGACTGCTTCTTTCCATGGATGAGCAGAAACGCACAGTATAGTTGTCCAAGCCATCCTGCTTGCATACATAGATAAATTTCTTACCCCTGCTCTTGAAAGCACAGTGGACTTATCCAGATAACAAAGGCTTGTCTCTTTGGTGGGTCAACTGATTAGAAATTTAATTTCATTCAAAAACCTTAATCTCTTTTTACCATGTCACCTGATATATTCACAGCCCCAGGAAATTTAAACAGAGGCATTTTGAAGGGCTGCGTTTTTCTTCCTACTAGAGTGAGTGATCATAATATAAACACAAAGTCTCTCTAGATTTCTTGTAAAGAAAACCCAGGGAAGGATTAACGGGAGTTACACTCTTAAGTTGGATGGATGAATTCCAGCCACTGCTCTCTGATAGTAGGCTCCAGAGAAATGCCACCTTACTGTGCTTCTTGTCACTGATGGAAGGCAGACACTTTCTCTTCTCCTTATACAAATGGAACCTATAAACCTCAGTGTCACTACTTCATGATTCCAGTATACTGCTGCTCAGAGTCATGAAACATGGCTCTTCAAAAACCTATTATGTGACAAGCCCAATAGTTTATGACATAAATATTATATTTGCACACTTCATTTGCAGTTAAATTATTAAACATCTGAGAACACAGGCCATGTTGTTTCTTAACACAAATCTATTAGAGGGATTTTTTTGGTTATTGCTATAAATCAGTGCTTTAACATTTCCAAATATGAAGAGTAAATTTATTGTATAATGATTACAAATCATATGGTTTTTTAGTTTTATTTTATTTCATTTTGAAGAGAAACAAAAACAAAGAGAAAAAATGACGGAAATAGGCTAACATATAATAATACACATGTTACAGATTTTAAAAACAAGAATAGCTAAAGAACAAAAGTTGTTCTATTATCTATTTTTAACATCAAATCTGTTATTCAGATTAACAGATAGAGTCATGCAAGATAGGAAAAATAATTGAATATTAATGTTTGCTTTCTAGAAATCTTAATTTTTTCTTATCTTTTTAAAAAATTTATTTTAAAGAGAATATAATATTTGATAAGATATTAGAAACAGTACACCTTTTTTGTATTTTAGGGAAAGGCCTACAGGGTGCTCAGAGTCTCACTACTAGACTGGACTTGTAATGATCCCCCTGTTTACAGCTTCCCAAGAGCTGGGATTACAGGTGTGTGTCACCAAACAGTACACATTTAGAGGACCAAGAGGAGAGGTATTCATCCATGGATTAATACTGTCCTTGATGTAGTTGCTCAGATCGCAGATATCAGCATACAGAGCTAGTCAAGGTTAAAGTTCTAAACATTAACTGACATTTTCAAAAAACTGATGGAAATTCTCAGTACAATCACCTCAGCCATCCTGTATATGTACTTGCATGTTTTCTCCCCTTCCTTTTTCCATATATTTTCTCCTTTCTCTCATCTTCATTGTTTAATCCTTGAGTTCAGTTTCTTTCTGTTTTACTATATCTATTATACCTTTCAGGTTTTATTTATTGTTTCAGGTTCTTACACTAGGAGCCAGTACAATATTTACACATGTGAGTCTGGTATATTTCACTTATGAGAATATCCTCTAGTTGTATCTACTTACCTGTAAAGTATTTGAGTTTTTCTTTCATTATAGCTGAGTAGGGCAGGGGTGATAGCTCAGTAGAATAAACACTTGCCTGGCAAGTGCAGGGTCCTGAGTTCAATCCCTGCTACTGCAAAAAAACAAACAAAAAATTATAGGTGAGTAGTACTCCAGTGTATAAAAATACTACATCTTTTTCATCCATTCCTCAAGTAATGGACATTTTGGTTATTTAAAAATTTGGCTATGACAAATTGTGCTGCTATAGATACGGGTGCACATATATCACTATGGTGTGATGGTTTGACTGGACCACTTATTTGAGTTCTTTTGAGAAAGTACCCAGAAGGGGAATGGCTGTGTTGAATGGGATTTCCAGTCCTAATTTTTTGAAAAGTCTCCACACTGATTCCCACATTGGCTGGACCAGTCTGCATCCCACCAGCAGTGGGGTAGGGTTCCTTTTTCCCCACAGTCTCTCCAGCATTTGTTATTGCTTGATTTCTTTACAATAGCCATTGTTTCCACAGTGAGATGGTATCTCAATGTTGTTTTAATTTGCATTTCTCAAATGGCCAGTGCTGTGGAACATTTTTTCATGTATTTGTTTGCCTTTTGTATTTTTTCCATCACTTGATAATTGAATGAATAGAGTGCTATTGGAAAAGCCAAGTCACATGCATGGCTTCTGAAGGTACAGTCTCACAGTACATTTAGATGGTACTTATGTGTCACTTAGCTATGCAGTACAAGAGGAAATAAAGGCCAAAGGCCAAGGGGGAAATGGCCAATGGAATTTGAGATCAAGAAGATTTTAATTGTGATTGTGTGTGTGTGTGTGTGTGTGTGTGTGTGTGTGTGTGTGTGTATCTGGGTTATCCAAACTTTGGAATATCTCACTTTCTTTGTGACTGGACCACTTATTTGAGCTCCTACAATGGGGCTCATAGCATTAAAATCTCTAAGAGTGAAGCAGTTAATTTCATTAAGAAAAATGAGTTTGGTACATTCTGAGTGGGGATAGGAGCATGTAGCTGGCACTCAGATCCAACTGATTTGTTCTAGAAAAAAATGGTAGAACAGCCTTGCCAAATTCTCTAAGCTCTCATTCAAAATTCTGAATTTTATGTAAGATCTTCCGATTTTCAAAATATGAATACAAATCTTCAAAAATACAACCAGGTCTGACAAAACCTTGCTGTAGCCAGGCTGTAACCCAATAGCCCTTAGTTTTAGTTTTCTGTGTTCCAATGCACCAGGCACAGTAGTTATACGAACTCATCCAGTGCCTCCCTCCTGGCAGTGAGCAACTCAAGAGCAGTGCAGCGAGACAGTTCACAAAATAGACAGAACTACATGTTTCAAACTCAGCACATATATCTATTCACCATTAATGACTATGAGCAAAGTAGTTAGCGCCTCTACCCAGTCCACTGTCATCATCACTTAAATATAAATAGTAACACTGTACCCCCCCATCTCTCTCCACTATACATCTCTTAAGGGCATTCTGAAAATTCCAACTTAATTCTTGTTGGATTCCAACAGTAACCAGATGCAGGAAGTGTTTTGTTATTCTTGCTCATGGGGGGAAAAAAAAAAGAGGCAACTCATGTTTAGGGCGTAGATGACTTTGCTTAAGGTCACAGTGTAACTCTGTTCCTGCCTCTTTTATGTTGCTACTGGTAAAGTGTCATAGCTCAGCAGACTAGATCCCCTGCTTAGGCAGAGTGTGGAGACCTGGTTCCATTCCCCCTCTACCCCCCACCCCACCCCCACATGCCATGCCGGCCCCACCTCTAGGGCAGCAATTGAGACTGGATATGATGGTGTGCACCTGTAATCCCAGCCCTTGGGAGGCTGAAAACAGGAGAATCACTGAGTCTGGTCTATGTAGAGAGACCCTGTAGATCCTGTAGACCTTGTCATAAATACAAAATGTCAATAAATAAACAAACAAATAAATAAAATTTTAAAATTTGTCCTTGCTAGGATGTGCAAGATCTGTTTCATTAAGTTTGATAAATGTGCTACAGAAATGCAGATGAGTGGTCCTGAGCCTCAGGCAGCCAAGTGGCTTCCTTTCTCATCAGACTTTAGAACAAGACAGAAAATCCAGTTGTGCTGCTTGCAGTCCTTTGCTGGCTCCCTGTTGTCCTCGGCATAAACCTCACTTATGCGGTGTGGTTTGGGGGTCTCCATAATCTACTTTTGCTCACCATGCCCTGCCTCGCACCGTTGGCTCCAGTCCCATCCAACTGCAGAATGATCCTGTCCTTTTGCATTTCTGTAAATTACACATTTCTTCCTTGCCTGAAATGCTTCTTCCTTGTCTTTTTTTTTTTATTGTGTCTTTTGGATTGATTGTTTATTGGATCTCAGAGGCACAGAGCTGAGTTAATCTGTGGCACATTGTCAGGCATTGCCAATTATTTCCTTACTTTGCTATGTATTTCTTTCCCTATGCACTCTCTCCCTAATATTGTTTTCCTTCTCCAAAGAGCAGCTTTCTCGTGTGTTTGATATGTATTTGCCAATATAAAATATGCGGCTGTTTGGAATCAGAATGTTTTTAATTAACGCAGCATTGTGTTATAAACTCAGCAAGGCTTTCATAACACAACACTGGTTTGCGATCTCTCCACACTGCTTTTTGTTTAGCTCGTAAATTCCTCATGCTGTACAGTTTTCTGTAGTGCGCACCTGTTACATTTGGTTTATGCAGTCCCTCGTTATGGATACTTCAAGTGCCTCATAGCACTCCTCTTGCTTCATAATGCTCCTCCCAAACTGATGCTTCGAACTCACCCTCTTTTCCACATGGGATAGTTTCCCTAGGACATGTAAGTAGGAGAGAGATTAGCGGGTACATGAGTGCCTATGTTGATTAAGGCTCCTCGGATACGTTTTCTGAATGACATTCCTTATATCAAATTCATGCTCCCTGGCTTTTCCATCTTTCTTGTGTTTCTGATTGTGAACTGGTCCCTGATGGTCTTGTCACTTTTCCATTTATTAAAGGAGTTGAGCATCTTTTCATACATCAGGAAGCTATACAGATTCCTCCATATCTGAATCATCAGTTCATGAGTTTATGCATCTTTTCATTGAGTTTTTTGCTGCATAATGAAGGAGTCATTTGCATATTCTAGATATGTATTCCTTGCTGATTCTGGATATTGTAACTGTTTCTTGGAATCTACTATGGCCGTAGATCATCCCCTCTTTGGCCAGCTGACAGCAATTCAATCTTCAGTACCAGCCTGGAAGTCCCATACTCCATGGGGCATCGCGCAAGCTTCACTCTCCCTGGTTTCTCTTCTCCATCTTGTCCGTGCCTCCATCCCTCAGTATATCTCCTGACACCTTCTTTAACCACTTATCATTATCACTTGTTTGAGGCTCAGGCTGCCCAGCATGGTCCTGTGCTCCCTTGTGCTACAGATCACATCACATTCCACATGACACTTCTGACTTCTAGTTCAAGAATTAGAATGAAGGCTCAGAGCAAATATTTGCAGAATCAGTGGAAAGTAAATATCTATATTCCCTGTGCATCCAGCACTGCTATAGGAGCAGCCTCGGCAGTGACCCACTAAACCATCCCCAGGCCCTGTAATGGAGGATCTGTCACCCCCACCTTACAGGTGAGGAAGCTTGTGACCTGTGGGATGGGCTGAAGGGTGATGGTGCCTGCAACCAGCTTTTCATATTTTCATACACATCCGTAACTCAATGTACCACACGAGAGGCTTGAAAGTTCCTACTCAAAGCATAATCACTTATTTTCCTCTAAACATTTCTTTTCTTCTCAACATGACCACAAAACCTAATGTCATCTTCCTCACTTTTCTCTCCAGCCTCATTTCTACCATCACCTCACCTCATTCTCTTTCTGAGTTGAAGGAATATCAATCTCCTCCCAACTTCTCTTTCTCCTCCTCTTCTTCTTACATTTATTTTGGCACCCGAGATCAAAGTGAAGGCCTTGTGTATGCCAGATAAGTGCTCTGTCACTGTACTCCTACTTCCCCAGCCCATGTTTTAAATTTTTATGTGGGATCACAGTGAGTCCTGGAGGCTGGCTTTGAGCCTCTCCCCTCTTGTTTCAGCCTCTCAAGTTGTTCTCTCAAGTGGGATGCCAGCCCTGCATCACACTCCTGGGAAACACCAGTATTCTTATGGGTCCCTCAAACGCTGGTTCTCCTCGTCTGAGCTGCCCTCTCAGTCTTCCATACCAATGTTTACCCATCTGGAGATCTTGTTAAAATTTCAGATTATTATTCATCACATTTGGGTGAACAAGGGTTTAATAATCAGCATTTCTGATACATTCCAGGCAATGCAGATTCTACTGGTTCACAGATTAGATTGATTGGTCTATGCATCACTATGTATTGTAGCTGACTTCTGCAGGTCAGGATCCAGACCATTCTTTATTTAACTCTGCTTTCCTCTTCTACATGAAATGCTAAGCTCTCCATCTTAGGTCAAATATCACTACCTCAAAGAATTCTTCTCCAGTCCAGATGAGACCAGGATGTATGTCCTGCATGCACTTCATTCTTGAAGCTTATAGCACTAGTGTAGTATTGAGTCACCAGATGACTTGTTTCATGTCTGTGCTCTCAACTAAAATATCAACTATAAGAAAGCGGGAGCCTCTTTCTGGTTATCATCATGACTTCTGCAAGGAATCATGACTCACCATCATGGGTTCTCCATAGATGAGTGCAAAGCCTTGGGTTGTGGCATGTTCTGCTAGTTACAGGGAGAGTGTTACAGGAAGATCAAGCTTTTCTAAAAAAAAAAACAAAATTAGAATAACCAAGTAGTG
>PVKA01031660.1:0-26045 GCA_004027165.1 Ctenomys sociabilis | reverse complement strand
GTTCACACCAGAAAATATAAAATCATCTGTTCCTTCTGTATATCATTCATGTATCACAAATGGTCTTTCCTCAAATTCTTTCCTCAATCTTATCTGATTCTCACTTAGTTAAAGTACTATGATGCCTATCACATATTATGAAATAATTACAAACCTGTCTATTTCTATCCTGTTTTTAATTCACTCTATATTGAGAAAGTAGTCACAATGACATTTTGAAAACATAAACCATAGCTGGCCATCCCTCCTCTCATGGAGACTGCATGGAGAGATTTCCCTTCCTGCTGAGATAGACTGCACCTGGCCACCTGTCCTCACTCTGAAGACCATCAGAGAGATGTGACTACTATAGCACCCTGCAAGAGCCTTGGGGGCATCACCATGAACTAATTCACCATCGAGAGAGCCTTGCACAGCTTTAGCCTGCACTCACCAACACTGGATCCCTCCTGAACTGCAGCTTGCCCCTCTCCTTAATGAGGTGGAAGCCAGTGGAACCTGACACAGGTGGAGATTTGGTGAGCCTGCCCTGCTGCCCACTATACAGAGAGGCTTGTTGACCTGTACTCCACCCATTCACCACAAGCACAAAAGATGAAAAACGGAAGGAACAAAAGACAATCTCACACCTCCAGCCCATCCAAAACAAGTCCAGGAGACAAGGTCATAAAAGAATTTGGATGTCACACACCTGAAATGTTGGAGATGATAACAACTAAAGTAAAGAAACAATTCCATCAGGCTGTGGAGAAAATCAGATCAGAAATAATCTCATGGATATAAAAGGAAATGAAAACAATCATGTAAGAACTGTTCATTGCAACTAAGGAGGACACAGATAAAAAAATATAAGTGAATAGGAAAATGACAGAAACATTAAATGAACAGTACAAGAAAGATTAGAGTTCATGAAAGAGATGCAAAAAGATATTGAGGACTTTTAAGAATTCCATTGAAAGCTGGCAAAACAGCTTGGAACAGAAGATAGAATTTCATTGTAGCTTGTGAAGATATCATTGTAGCTAGTGAACATGAAAAGAAACATTTCTTAAAAATAATGAGAAACCAGGAAATAACAATACAACAGCTTCAAGATGATGCAAAGAAAAGTAATATAAGACTGATAAGCACCAATAAAAAAGCTAAATATAACACAAAAGACATTAAAAAAGTGTTTGCAGAAATAGTAGCAGAACATTTCCCAAACATGGGAAGAGAATCTGATATACAGATAACTGAAGCATATAGAGCTCCAGCTAGCCATAATCATAATAAATCATATCCAGAGACATAATAAAAGAATAGAAAGTTAAAAGCTTTTAGAGAGAATACTCAAATCATCTACACTGAAAATCCCATCAGGATCATGGCTGATTTCTCAACATAGATCATCAAAAGATGAAGAGCCTGGAGAGAGATATTTGAAGTACTGAAAGAAAACAACTTTCAACCCAGATTGACACATCCTGAAAAACTGTTTATCAAACATAATGGAGAGATTAGACACTTACCACGATTGAGAACAACTGAAGAAATTCATGACAAACAAACCAATCCTACAGTGAGTACTGACATATGTTTTAGAAAGAGACAAAGAAGGCCACAAGTTCAAAAACAACAGAAGAGAACACCCAAGCAGATCATGGAATTAAGCAGAGGGAAAAAGTAAGGATCCTAAAGTAAAAAAACAACATCAAAAAGATAAGCCAATACATATCAGTTATAACATTAATGTAAATGGCCTCAATTCACCAATCAAATAAGCACACTGGGATAGTGGATCAAGAAACAAAATCCAACAATGTTCTACATACAAGAAACACATTTAACTCAAAAAAGAAATTAATAGACTAAATATTAAAGGATGGAAAACAGTACTCTGTGAGTACAGGAACCCAGAAAGAAGCAGGTGTAGCTAATCTGGTTGCTGACAAAGTCAACCTCAAGCCAATGTGATTAAAAGAGACAAAGAAGGTTACCACATACTTATTTGGGAAAAAATGCAAAAGGAAAAGATAAAAATTATAAATATAGGTGCACCCAATGAAATAGGACACAATTATATAAGACAAATTTTAACAGACATGAAAAATCTAATAAGCAGTAACATAATTGTATTGGGGGCCTTTAACACCCCATTGACACAAACAGATAGATCAATCATGCAAAACATGAGCAAAGAAACTACAGAACTAAACCAAACTTGTGAAGAAATGGACTTAGTAGACCTTTGCATAGTGGTCCACACAATAATGTCAGAATACACATTTTTCTCAGCTGCACAAGAGATATTACCCAAAATAGATCATTATGTTAGTATGTAGAATATGATTAATCAAATGCAAAGGAATCAAAATTATCCCATGCATATTATCTGACCATAATGCAGTGAAACTGGAAATTATTGCCAAGAGAAATAGCAAAACTCTATAAACACATGGAAACTAAATAGCAACCTCCTAAATAATCAGGTGAAATTAAAGAAGAAATTAAACATTATTTACAATCTAATGAAAATTCAAATACAACTTACCACAACATGTGGGGTGCAATGAAAGCTATCTTAAAAGAGAAATTTATAGTAATAAATTCTCACATCAGAAAAAAAGAATGAGCCCAAATAAGCAATCTTATGCTACACCTCGAAATTCTAAGAAGAGAAGAGCAAGTGAAGTTCAAATCCCAAAAAAGGCAAGAAAATATAATGATCAGTACAAAAATAGATGAAATGGGAATAAAGAAAGCAATACAAAGAATTAATGAGTTGAAGAATTAGTTCTTTCAAAGAATAAATAAAATTGATAAGCTACCAGCCAACCTCATTAAAACAAAGAATTAAAAATTGAAATTCATGCGATTGGATTAAAGCACCTGTAAATAAGCATAGGGCCCGGAGGTTCAATACCTAGGCCTGCTGTGCTGGCCCTATCCCAGGGTGCTCGGAAATGGCAATTGAAACTGGTGGCACACGCCTATAACCCCAGCTCGGGATTGGGAGTCTGTAAACAGGAGGATCACTACAAGTCCGATCTAATAGTGAGACCCTAAACACCCTGTAGACCCCTCCCTAAAACATAAAAAAAGAAAAGAAAAGAAAGAAAGAAAGAGAAATTCATGAAGTGAAGAATGAAAAGGGTTAAATCAATACAGACCTTATACAAGTTGAGAAGATTATCAATACTTATTTCCAAAATCTATAGTCTAGCAGAATGGAAAATACAGAAGAAATGGACAGATTCTGATACGTATGAACTACCAAAGCTAAATCAATATATAAAACCTCTGAACAACCCAGTATCAGTCAATGAAATTGAAAAATGTAATAAAAAGAATTGCCAACAAAGTAGAACTCAGGTCCTGATGGATTCACAGCTGAATTCTCCAAGAATATTAGGAAAGAACTACTGCCAATTCTTCTCCAACTCTTCAAGGAAATTCAATGAGAAGTGTTTCTTCCAAACTCATTCCTGGAGGCAAGTATTATTATGATACCAAAATCAGAGAAAGACCCAATCTAAACGTGTTTATTGGAAGAAAGCCTATTTTAAATATGGTGCAGGAAATACTGGCTTTCCACACGCTGAATTCTCAAAATAGACCCATGTATAACACTACAGTCAAAATGGTTCAAATATTTAAATATTAAAATGAAATATTAAATATTCTGAAAGAGAGAATAGGTAGAAACCTTACCTTAAGTACATAGGGGAGGTAAAGAGTTCATGAACAAATGCCAAACTGCATGGGAAATGCTTCAAAGAATCAACAATTTTGATCACACCTTTTTAAACATTTTCTGCACATCAAAAGAAATTTTTTTCAGGCTTTCACAGAGAGCAAATTGGTCAAGCAATGGCCATGACTCATCCACATGGCTGACACTGACAAAAGATCTACAAAGTGAGGTACATGGTTACAGCATAAACCCTGAGGGGACTTGACTGACCTCATCAGATACAAAAGTTACATTTTTTTGTTATATAGATCTTGCTTTATCTCCATCTTAACCATCCAGCAGAAAAGTATAAAAATGAAGTATATAAAATAAAGCCATAATAATATGCTGAGCTGTAAATGGCTCTAGTCAACAACTTCTTAGGATAACCCACTAATATTGTGGACTGTTGGATCGTGTTGGATTGTTTCACTGAATTCAAGCACCTAGAATAATTGAATGTCAATAGAATACCTATCTCTAAGTATTAAACAAAAAAAAGGTTATACAAAGGAAGGACCATTCTGTATTTGTATATACAGTACAGTTAGGATAAATATGCAGCTATTTTCAAGTAATTCTATGAAAAGAAAGATTTGCACTGATAGTGTTTGAACGGGATATCCTGTCTGCTTCTTGTACTATGGATAACCACCAGGAAGATAACAATGCAAAAAGTATTAATTATTGAAACTGTACTATAATTCAGCTTAAAAAAAAAGATAGGTATACAGCTACATTCTCTTAATTCAATGAATAGAGGTATCCGCTCTAATAGTGTTTATAAATAGAATATCATGTCTGCACCTTGTACAAAAAAAACTATGAAAACAATATGCAATGTATTAATTATTGAATCTGTTCTACTAATTTGACTTGTAACACAGTAGCAATTGTTGAATTTCTATTACTTTGTTTAATGAAATCTTATATCATTTCTAATGCTGTTTTTATATCAATATTTTCTATTTTTTAAAAATAAAAATAAATAAATGAAACATAAACTATATTAGTTCATTCTTCAGCTTAAAATTCTCCAGTGATTTATGTCTTAATCCAGAAAACGCCAGTGTCTCAATAAAAGTTTAGATATAGCTTAGTTGTCTTTGAAGAATAGACTTGGAAGAAGGCAGAAAAAATATTCGAGGAATATAAATTTAAATTAGATTATTAGAAGTAGTAATTTTCTTACTTTTTCATTTTCATACTTTGTACTTTTAAAACTAAGCCATGTTAAAAAATGGTAAAACATTCTTAATCCTGAAAAGACCATGGTGTTCCCATGTCTAGAATATTGGTTTCCTGTTTCATCAATACTCAGGGCCATATGTAGTGGAGCTGGATTTTGTTTTCCTTCTTTTACAATTCATCTTGGAAGTTCTCTTTACCTGCATTACATATTTTCTTCTTAACACTTAGGTCAGAAAGGATCAGAAATCACTATCATCCTTTGAGGACTGCAGTGTGAAGAATCTCATGCTTTTTCTCCACCTAATTCATTGCTGCTATATTTCTTCCATGTTCTGTAGATCACACACCCCGCCGAAAAACACCCTCCAAAAACCAAAATCAAAAAATAAGACTGATAGATTTTTATAAAACAGTTTTTAATCTACATATTTCTTAAGCCAGATCTTCGTTCTGCTAGAGAAATAATTCGTCTCTAAATAATTCTGAGAACCAAGCTTGTTTGAACAGCCATAAAGAAAACACTACTGCCTGCACTCCATGGGCAAATAGACTTGTTTATAGCTTGCTTTGCATTATGAAAAAATGTGAAAATGAAGTTTTAGCTGCTATCACTTAATTGTACTTAGTAAACATAAATCTTACATTAAGAAATGATTTTTTTTTAAATTTAGGACGTGATCTACAGGGGAACAGCATAGCATGTCCTTGGAAATCTCAAAATAGATCTGCTGTGGGGTCCAGCAGGCCCACCACTCCTGGGGGTAGGTCAAAGTAGAAAGAAGTGAGCCTTCATTGAGATTCCTGCATACCCACAGTTAGTGAGGCATGGCTCCAGTAGCTGAAGGACAGGACTGACCTAGTTAGGTAGCCGTCAACAGTTGGATGCAGAAAGAATGGTGAATGTGCACAGGGACGTGGCATTCCGCCATGTGCAGATGCCAGACCTCATCCATTTACAGCACAAGGGAAAGACTGGCCAACACCTTGCTAAGCGAAATAAACCTGTCTTTGTGCTTCTCAATCTTTCTTTCTTTTCAGTATTGGGAATTAGGGGTGAGGAACATTCTGCTGCTGAGCTAAATCACCCACTTTTTAAATCTGTTATTGTTTTTGAGACCGGTCTCTCACTAAACTGCCCATGTGAGAACTACTTTCTTCCTGCCTCAGCCTCCTTCAGGCTTGGGGATTACAGGAGCAAGCCACCTTGCCCACAAACTCTTACCAGATTTCATGCACATTTCACAAGCACATAAGAATTTAATATTGAAGGAAAGAATAGTAAACCACAAATCTGCACGTTCTTATGTTTTGACATCACGCAGAAGAAAAAGAAACATCTCTCTAGAAAAGGCCATTTGCCTCCAAAGTGGACCCATTAATTAACTGTCATTTCTATACAAGCCCTGTGTCTGTGTCAGTGCAGCTGGAGTTTAACTTAATCTATTTACTTATTTGTTCAATCAACATTTAGAGAACAATTAAAATTGCAGGTGTTCTGGAGAAGTAGGGGAACTGGGAGCCCGCCACTAACCCCAGCAAGCGTGGGCAGCAGTCCGTGAGCCCGCGCTCATGTAGAGGCAGGTGCCGAAGTCACTGGAGCGCAGAGCTCACTGGAGTGCGGACACTTAGGGCACTTCTGGTTGTAACTCTGCAATGCAGTTCATTGCTTCCTAAGCCCCAGTCATCCTACTGTCTGGTGTGGACAGAGAGCTGCTTTCTAGTACTTCACGTGTGAAGCATTAGCTCCATGACTGGCATGCAGTGACTGTCCGGTCTCTCCAATTTCTCTGTGATTCCTAGCTTTCTTTTTTAAAAGAAAAAAAAAAAGTAAAAAAAAAAAAGTTACAGTTGATACAGAACTTCACTAAATAGGATGACAGCAATTCAGTAATGGTGGTTATATTGCAAATTGTTGTCTTCAAATTAGTTGTTCAGATTACCAGATAGAAATATGCAAAATTGATCAAAATTAGTTTAAAAATCAAAAAGCAGGGAGAACAACAATAAAATGAACGTCCTCCTCTTTCAGTAGATCAGATGAAATCAGCAGTACAATTGTCTAAGCTACTATATCTTTCTTTCTTTCTTTCTTTCTTTCTTTCTTTCTTTCTTTCTTTCTTTCTTTCTTTCCCCCCATTCATCATTCCAGGCATTCCTTCCCTTTGGACAGTTTCTTTCCATTTCACAGAGTCTACTATATCTTTCAGATTTTATTTACTCTTTCAGGTTCTTATAGGGAGACAATGTATGTTTGCACATACAGGTCTGATTTATTTCATTGAAGAGTATGGTTTCTAGTTGTATCTATTTACTTATAAAAATCACAGCAGAAAGCAAAGAACAGAGAAGAGGAGGGAAGGGGGAAGGAAGGGGGAGAAGGAGGGCAGGGGGAGGGGGAGGAAGGAAGGGGCGGGGAGGAGGATGAGGAGGGGAGGGACAGGGGACTGGGAAGGGAGGAGGAGAGGAGAAAAAAAAAATCATGTCAATTGTTCCTCCCTACTGAAGGGTCTGGAGGTCACGCTCTTCCCTTCTTCCTGAGACCTGTGGTCCTGAAATCTGCCAGGTGCAGAATTGGAAGCAGCAAGTAGCCCCTGCAGCATCTCCTCTCCACTTCCCTCTCACAGGCCGGTGCTTCATGAACACTGAGGGTAGCTCTGCCTTTCCTGCTGGATGGGATCCGCCAGAGGTAATTTGTCTGTTTCAGAGCTTTATTGACTTCAGAAGTTTTTAATTGTTTCTTTCTTTCTGGGAGCCCTGAGCCGCTGCTAGGCCCAATTAGCTTTGTGCAGTGTGGATCACTTAGTGTCGCACTCGCTATAGACCTCCCCAAGCTTTGAGCTCAAGGAGCAGCACAGAGTCAAGGAATGCTTCTGCTGGAGAGCGGGAAAGCATGCAAACCTCTGAGGGCTGAGCTGGGGAGACCAAGAAATGAGGATCAAGCTACAGAGCATGTCCAGTCCCAGCAGGTGCTCAGACCCAGCGTTCCCAGAGAACCACCTGCTAGGTCCTGTGGCTCACTGTGGGTTCTGTGCCCCAGACCTCCTGGCCTGCAACACCGAGCTCCAGGCTGTGTGACTCCCAGGGCTGAGCGCGCTTCGGTCTGCAGCCTGGTTCCGCAGGCGCTTCCTGCAACCCAGAGTTTCTCCTGCAGCAGTTTATCAGCGGGGCTCCTGGCCCTCTCCTATCTCATGCATTCTCTCAGGGAGCTGGGTTTGGAGGTGTGTGAGCGACTCTGCAGTCACAGCATCTTGCCAAGAAGGCCCCTGAATTAATAAGTATTTCTTGACAGAATTGATAGAGTTTGGCCCTGTTCACCAGCCCCGGTATGCTCACTTCTTCAAGACCTTTCTCCCTCTTTCCTCTTTTAGAAACTTTTGGAGGCGTGCTTCTCACCTGCTCTTCCTGAGGACTGGAAATTGTCCATACCTTACGGTGAGCACGTTCATGACGTGTTCATCCATGGCTCGCCTTGCTCAAAGCACACGCGTGCATTCATCCAATGCCCGAACAGATTCCATATCATGGATTCTGCTGTACTTCCCTGAACCTAAGGGGCACTTACTGTAAGGTACACCACCACTTTGTCATCTGGAGCCTGGAATATTCTGTTTCACAAATGAGCCTTTTAGCCCCATGAAGATAGATGACGAGAGGTGCAAACCAGGTGTATGGAGGCCAGGCCAGGCATACAGTGACAGTCACACTCCTGAGCTGCTCTAGCATTTCTCAAAACAGATACAGCCACTCTGATGTATTTAGAATGTGCTGGAAGGTGTACTCTAAGAGTCGTATTGTCTACTCCTACTATGTGGCATAAAAATATGAAATTACTCTCAGGGTAAAAAAGAATATGGCATAGTATAATACTAAAGTCATACTATACAGTTGTAAGATGCATTCCCTAAGGCTGTTTCCCTCCCAGTCCCAGTGAGCCCTTCTGCATGACATGGCACTGCTCCCTGAGCCATCTCCCAGCCTCCCATTCTGAGATAACTCTGGCCGCAGGATCCGTCAGAAGGAAGAGAGACCAAATTTTAAATGTCTAGATCTTTGATGGAAAGGTTTCCACATGAACAGATGGTCAGAAATAAAAATAATTTTACTCTGCAGAGTAGTTTTATTAATAAACACCAAGATGGAATTTAGATTTCTTGGGTTCTAAACTCAGCTTTATCTCACTGATGGGAGCGATCAAGCACAGGTTACACAAACTTGCTTTTGGTTTAAATTTAAGATAAGAATGGAGTAGAATAGCCACTAGGTCACAGACAACAGCCAACGTAATTGTGCAATTAATGTACTTGGCACAATGCTGAGCACTCAATAAATGCTCAGTAAATATTATGTGCTTCCATTATTCATGATCCATTCAAAACTATAATGAAGCTTTTGAACAGTGCTCCCTAATATCCTCAACTGCATGGCTTTTATCCTCCATATATAGTCAGGCTCTGAAGTCTGAAATAGTTAGTGTCTGTGTACTTGATCCCTCCTACCTCAATCATATTTCTTTTTCATCATCATTCTTATAATCATCTGAGCATTTGTTTATCTCAGACAGGGTAATTGAAACTGATTCATCCTAAGCTCTTCTTGCCTTTTAAAAAAAATATTTTTCAAAGAGAGTACAAAATAGTGTTAAAATTTTTGAGAAAAAGTTACACATGATTCAGAATTTCACTAAACAAAATAATAAGTATTTCATACTATGTGTTGTACTGCACAATGTCATCTTCAAATTAGTTGATCACATTACTAGATAAAAGGGGGCTGGGGAGATAGATCAGCAGAATAAGTGCTTCTCTGGCAAGCGCAGGCCCTGAGTTCAATCCCTGGTTCTGTTGAAAAAACTATTACCAGATATGTGTATGCAAAGTTGGAAGAAAGGAAAAATAAACATACAGAAATTAAGAAGACAAAAAGATAAAAGAACTGAGAAAATGAGACAAAACAAATTAAGGACAAACTGCTGCTTTCCGTTGATCAGCAGAAATCCACAGTACAATTGTACAAACCATCCTCCTTATATATGAAGATATATCTTTTTTAAATAATTTTATTGAGAAAGAAGTAGCAATGAGGCAGTTTCAAAACAGGTTAGTAGCACAGTTGCAATAATTAATATGTTGTATATTGTTGTCTTTATAGTAGTTATTCATAGTACAAGATGTAGATATGATATCTTGTCTAAACTATTAGTTCAAAACTTCTCATTGAACTAGGAGAAAGTAGCTGTATATTTGTGCTATTATATATACATAACTATTATATATATTTATGTATATATTTATATATATATATTCACTACAAAATGGTTTTTCATTTATATCCCCCTTTTTTGTTTACTTTTGTCAGAGATGTGTATTCCATTACCATTCATATATTGTGGGTGCATGAAGTCAGCAAAGTACAGTAGTCCATAATAGTAATGGGTTATCCGCAGGACTGGCAGTGTCAGAAGTTTTGACTTGAGCCTTTTACAGCTCAGCATGTTAATATAGCTTTTGTTTTTATACCTTGTTTTTATACTTTTCTGCTGGATGGTTAAGACCAAGATAAAGCAAGTCCTATATAATAAAAAATGGAACTTTTGTATTTGACAAGGTTAGTCAATTCCCCTAAGAACTTCCTGAAACTTTGTATCACAGTTCATAGATCTTTTGTCAGTGTCATCCATATGCATGAGTCATGGCCATTGCTTGACCAGTTTGCTCTCTGTGAAAGCCCATTTATCATATCAACAATTGACGGAAGATATATCTCTTTTCCCCACTCCCTCTCCTACACCTCAACTCAGTAATGCCTTTCCTTGGAATAGGTTCATTCCTTTTTCCCAGTATCTATTGGACACTTCAGATTTTATTTTCTCTTTCAGGTTCTCACCCTAAGGAGCCAATATATTGTTTGTAGAAGTGGGTCTGATTGATTTCACTTAAGAGTATGATTTCTAGTTGCATCCATTTGCTAACATGGACACTCCATGAGCTCTACCTAACTAGTCGTCTTCTAACTCTGCTTGCATTAGAAATTTTATAAACTAGAATCTCATCAATTTGCATTGATGTCCTATCTGCAAACTAAATACTTAGCTCTTTAGCTCAAAACTGACACATGCCATGCAACCCAATTTTGTCTTTCTGGTCTGACATTGCTATTCTGCGTAGGTTGTTTCTGTGACAGACACATACCTGTCCTTCTGCCTGACTTCATGCCCTTATCTTGGAATATTGACTTCCTCCAACCAGTTAAATTATACCCGCTCTCCTTTTGGGGCTCCAAAAACATCCCCCTTAAGGATCACATGAGTTGCATGACCCCCTGTGTCTTTTATTCTGCTATTTACTTTAATTAAATTAATGAGCCCAAGTCTTGATTCTGACATAGCCAAGCTCCTGTCACCCATAAATATTTGCATAGTCCTTCAAGAAATTGTTTTGGCTCTTAGATAAATAAAGGAGTGAAGACACCCATTAGTTTTTCTGTATCAGTGACTTTCATTTTTCCACAACATAGGCAATAGTTCATAAAGAGGAGCAGGAAGAATCACCAGTTCTCAAATTCCTGAAATGAGTTACTATCTCTTTAAACTTAAGAACCTCTAAAGTGCTCCAAATTTTGGTTTGAGTTGCTCGGAGTGTGAAAATCAGTGGAGGGCCTCTGCCTTCATTCATTAGAAATAAACAAAGTAATTAAATTCTTCATTTTTTTTCAAAAATATCAGTCAAGCTTTTGCAATTTATAATTCACTGTGCTGATTGTGAGGGACACAAAACTAAGTATATGACAGTTGACCTCAAGATTTAGAGCGCAGTTGGGCGTGCTGTGCATGCCTGTATTCCCAGCACTCCAGAGAGTACATAGGTGAAATATGCCTAGCTTGAGGTCAGCTTGGGCTATGTAGTGAGTTTAAAACTAGCCTGAATGACACAGCAAGACCCTGTCTCAAAAAAACAAAACAAAAGAAAAGCCTCTCTAACCTACCAAGACTTATAGTACAGACAGAACCAGGAGCTCCAGTAGTTCCCTAGCATTGGTTCTGTTACAGCCTTTGGATTTTCTAACCTTCACTTTCAGGGAAATGCTATACAGTACACTAGCCCAGTGTGGGGCAGCACTAACACTGACTGGAAGCACAAAGTCCGCATGCAACCCCAGAAGGCTCTCAGAGGCCTCCCCTGAATTGCAATGGAAGCAACACAAACCTTTGTTCTTGCTCATGTTTAGTCTGAGTCTGCCTGCCTCCAGCTGAGGGAGGGGCTTTGGTCTGAATCAAGAAGGAATGTATTTTCTCAGTTCCTTGGATTTTGTCTCAGGAATACTCCATGTACCACTAATTTCTACAGTCCACTAAAAGGGACCATTATGCTTACATTGTTTGATCAATGTTGCCAACCCGGTAATCTGATCAACTACTTTGAAGATCACAGTATGTAATGCAATAACCATTGTTAATTTTTTGTCATCTTGCTTCAAAATTCTGTATCATTTGTATTTTTTTCCCTTCTCTTTAAAAAAAGAAAATTTCTTCCTGACTTTAGATGGAGACATTGATATGTCACATGCTTTCATGCTTAGCATGCTGTCACCACCATCTGCTGGGGTGGTAGTGTGAGAAGGAACTGTTGAAGCAGCAGGTGACACAGCACAGCACAGAATGACACATCCTGGCTTCTAGGAGCTGCTGCTGCCTTCAGGGCAAAGGCCAACGTGGCAGCAACTTGTGTAGCAGCCAGTCTACCCAGCTCCTCTCCCTTGCGCCTCCCTGGGTATGAGAGCTCCCTGTTTCTCCTGAGAACTCCCTTCCTGAACCCACAGCCCAAGGAAGCCCCCCTCCTTCTCAAAACCAGGGAGTTTAAGGCAGAACCTGAAATCTCAGTTGCTTGACAGCTACGGACAGCAGTTGTTCTCGCACCAGTCACAGGATACTGCACATGCACTGACTGGAAGCCGTACCTCCAAGTTGCTGCTCCAGAGCGTGGAATGGGGCTGCCTAGGGGATGACAGGGCACTCGCTTGGCCCCACACGCTCTCCTTGCCAAGAGTGCTTGTAGTTCCACCCGAGAGTGAGCACAGCCGACCAATCAAGGCAGAGAGAGCGCCGCTACCAGAGCTCAGGTGGACACCTAGGCCCAGAGACACAAATGCAGAGTGACACCACTATGCTGGGGCTTTCACTCACAGAGACAGGGCTGGCTTTGGAGAATGGACTGTGTAAAAGCATTGTCTTTTTCAGGGATTAAGCAACAGGGATTCTGCGCTTTCATCCTCTAGTCTGAGAAGGCATCAAAACAGACTGAGAAACAGAAATAAACACCCTGGAGATCTGAGGGTCCTAAAGGGGGAAAATAGTGTGATGTGGTTGGGCAGAGGGCAAAGCCTGGGAGGGGACCCGAGCCCTCATGGGCTTATACAGAAGGGGGATTCTCATGAGCCTGGAGATGAAGCGGCCAGGGTGCGTGCTCAGGACCCACTGACAGCATGAGGCAGCAATGCTGGCAGCATCAGTGGTCCTCCGTGACTGCTCAGCACAGCAGATATTCTCACCAGCTCAGAGGGTAACTACATGTCACCTCAGATGCCCACACCTAAGACCTGTGTTAAGTCCAAACTGGTCGATTAAACTAAGTGTTTACTTCTATCAGATATATTTACGTAGGTGAATGAAGTCATTTGTAAATGACTATGTGATGTATAGCTAAAAGAAAGTGAGAATGAAAGTGATGATTAGCAGTACATGCTTAGACAATTGACTTTCTCTTTAGTCAATTCTCACTATGTCAGGGTCTCACTATGGTGCTCTGGCTCGCTTTGAGCTCACTTTGTAGTTCACACTGGTCTCAAACACACAAGGATCTTCCTGCGTCAGCCTCCTAGATGCTGGGATTGCAGGCATGCATCACCATGCTTGGCATTAGATAATTTACTTTCTTTTAAAAACATGTTTGTGTCTCCAATGACAACATAAACAGAGAATGCAGAACTAGTATTTTTGTTTTTATTGGTTTAACATACATGGTTTAATTATCAATTGAGTTAAATCTTAATAAACTATAAAACAGTATGATTGAAAATGAAGTGAAATAATACCACAAAAATTCAAAACAAATGCAGTGTTTCACTTGTGACATAATGCCATTGTGAGTCCAGTAGAGCAACATCAGTTCATGTTGTTAGGCAAAATAAGCATGCAGAATCTCAAACAAGAAGCACTTGTGCCTTGTCGTCAGTGTCACAGATGGGAAGGCACTCTTACTGTTCCTGATAAATCATTCAACCCTATTGACTGATGAAATTGACATATCTATAGATAACTATAAACCGGAAAGGTCTATGGTGCATTTTGGTCAGTTTTCATTTATTTATTTATTCATGTATTTATCTGTTGATTGATTGATTTGGTACAGGGTCTTGCTATGTACTTTAGACTCCTAGTGATCCTCCTGTCTCAGTCTCCTCAGCACAGGGATTACAGATGTGGGCCACCACACCTGGTTTCCAGGGCTGGAATGGCATGCAGCATGAGGAATCCTTGTGTTTGCCAGGCAGGGGCTTAAACCACTGAGCTATCTCACCAGCCCCATATTAGTAAATTTTACCATAGCTCACACAAAACCCTGCTCTGAGCTACCCCTTGCTGTAATGGGCCATTCACGAGGTTCAGGCTTCTACAACACACCTGCATGAGGCATGCAAGCAGGGTGGTCTGAAACAGCAGGAACTGCTGACCTTGAATTTCCAAGGCGCTACTGCACTAAGCATGATTGTTATCTGTCATGACCTTTTTTGGAATTCAACAATGGTGGGTATGTTGCATATTGTTGCCTTTTATCATTTACTTTTATTTCGCCACAGACTCTGTTCCTCTAGAATTGCCTTCATCCCAAGTACGAAGTGCACTACCTGCACAGGTGTAAGTAGGCTTCCTCTGCAAAGCTGCTACTGACAAAGGCACATAGGTAACTTTTCCTTGGCTAACAGGAGCAGGAAAATGAAAGAAATAAAGGAAGTATAGGCATTTAGAAGTGTTTCACTGGAAATTTTAATCCATTTTTAATCACCCAGTTTGCTAATAAAATTTTATGGTAGCCCTCACCTATTAAGTACAAATGGAGCCTAGCACATGTGTGCTTTTCTTCTGAGGTGCTCGTTAGAGCTGCGGAGGGTAAATAGCTCCGCTGTCATTTAAGACATTTTCTTCGGAGTGACTGTGCAACTTGAGAAGAAATATTGAAAACTATTGAAAAACCAACAAGCTTAACCCTACAAGACAGTTGCTGAAATTCTTACATTATATTTTTTGGGCCGACTATACACCAACAGGAGAATAGAATGTTTTAGTGGCATGGGTGTGGCAAGAAAGGAATACCATTGTGCAGCACTTTCTAGGGTTGATTTTATATAGAAAGCTTCAGGAAAGAAGAAAGTTCTTTTCCATGGAGAACAGGGGTTAATGTCCCAATGCCTCTCCCTGGCTTGTGAGTTACCACTCCAGTCCGTGTCTCCTATTGAAAGCCAAGGCATGGACACTCCTTAGCCAGAGCCAACATCTCAGTGAGTGGCAGTGAGGCATAGGTGAGGGACAGGTCTGGGAACCTGAGAACAATTGGAGGACTGACCTAGATTGCACAACCTGCAGCCATCTGAGCACAAGGGCAAGGTTCTCCTCGGCCTTTGAATGTGCAAGATGTATGGAGATTGCTGATAAAGCTATTAAAATAGGCTTTAAAATGTTTAAAGAGATGCCGCAGGCTTTCTAGGCCAAATAACCAGAACTAACATAAGAATCTTTCTTGAAATGTCAAGTAAAGAAGCCTTTGGAACTAGATGATATTTCATGTGGAATAGAAATGCAAGACCAACTCTGCAAACCTGCTTTGAGGCTCTTTTGCCTAGGTCCTGCACTGAAGAGATTTTTGAGCACACTTGTTAAAAATGCCAGACATTTAACCAGAAAATGTCCTTCCTGAGGATTCCTACAATTGGCAAAGCAGATCCTTATCGGGACAACCAGACACTGCAGAGTGAAGTCTGAGCTCAAACACAGGGCTCCTCATTCGCATAAACAGGTGCGGTTCTTCCATTAAAAATGTCAGACAGTTGCTCGACTCTGCAGGGCCTGAGATACAAACATCCATGCTGCGGCATGGGTGAGGACAGCATGCAGCTGACCAAGGACCAAGGGGAGCTGGGCCGGTCTGCTACCTGCAAGGCTGGCAAGGGCTCGGTTGGTTCCAGCCCACCTTGCCGCCCTCTAGAAAAGAATAAATCAATAATAACTGAGGCCACAGCTAGGCTGCAGACTGGTGCCCAGCATGCCCGGGCCCCGCTGTCAGCTCCTAGAGCATATGCTGCCCCCCACAAAAAGTGAAAAGGAAGAAAGTGAAGTGAAAGCACGAAGTTAGCACTCAGCTTCGGTGCACTCAGGCTCACCTCTGACGTCCATGTAGAAGGGACTCTTGTGACATATTTGGTATCACCTGGGAGAAGCAGAAATGCAGCAAACCTGTAGCTTGCTTTGCCAACAAGCCTTGGGCCACTGCAATCTATAACTTTACAGTAGCACAGGTGCACATAAGCAGGAAAGGAGGAGCTAGGTGGTGTCAACAGATGGATTTTAGCAGCCAGTGCTGAAGAGGGGCTGCAGGCATCACTGCTGCAGTTGTCTCCTCCACGCTGATGAGAATGAATTGGCAGGGCTGCCTATTTTTTTAGCATCACATTGAAAAGATGTCTACTCCTCACACAGCTGATACACTACATTCAGGTATTAGAGGTAAGAGCAGGCAGAAAATTATTCCTGTAACTCTTATCTGCTTTGAGTGGCAGAGGCTGGACAGACATGCATTTTCCTAAATCCCTCCCTGTTTTTTGCTTTTACTTAGGAAATCAGCCAGGATCTGAAATTCATGTCTCTTTAGCCACTAAAATACTTGATCTCTATTTCTAAGAATTCTGGATGGAACAGTAGCTAATAGTATATCTAGAATTTGAGGTGTAAAATGTGTAAAGCCAGGGAGATGTGTGGAGGCTTCTGATCCTGTGTAGGCTTCAGCTTTCTTAGCTGTGGATCCAGCAAGTCCCTCTATCCCACGTGCCTACTGACAGTATTAAGTACAACAATGGCATTTATTGCAGGTGAGGTTGGTTCGAGTGACCAGTGTTATCCCAGGAACCTAGAACAGGGGGTAGAAGATTACAGGTGCTCAAAAAAGAGAGGTGGGATATGTAAGTGTGTGGTCATTCTGGTTCTCTCCTGGTTTGCCAAGTGAATGGCTTAATTCCTGCTTCTCAACTTGCAAACTATTACTCACTCCTCACCAGTACTTGCATAGTCTACCCTGTTGCCTCTGATACTAACAAACCATCAACTTTCCCAGGACATCCAGCCTTACGTCTGTCCTCAGGATAAGGCTGCCTCACCTCTGAGCACCAAGGCCCACTCTCCCTACCTGTGCATCACCTACTTCTATGCCTGCCCCCCACACTCCCTCCTCAGCCCGCAACACATTCCTATCCATGTTCACCTGGAAATCCTCTGCCTTTGTGCCTTTTATTCCACTTGCCAAGTGCACATTGAAAGTAGCCTTCTACCCTTTTCTCACTAGAATAGCTGGGACCACGAGATGCCACATGCAGCCCAAGCCTGCCTGTCAGGCTTTCTGCCTGGGGATGTGCCCCAGGGCCAGCCTCACAGGTGTGTAGCAGACAAGAGTCCCGGCGGAGTCTTTAGGCCCTTTGGGGCCCATCCTCTCCACCAGCACTAGTGCTGTTGCTTGAAGCCTCTGGGACCAGATTTTACACAAAATCACTAGTAATAACTCTGTTGTGGGGGGTGTTTACATGCACAACAGCTAATGCTGACACATCTTTCTTTTGCTTTAACAGAAAATATGTTCTTCATGTAAAATGTGCTTAAAATTTTAATTTGTTTTTCTTTAGATGTTAAGGACAGTGTTAGTAATCTGCTGAAGCTATTAAAATTTAGGTACATCCACTCAGTTTTAAAAATGTTTCATTTTTTTCCCTAGTTCAACCAAAAGGGCCAAAATCAATATTTCGTAAACTGCCTTGTATGTGTAATGACGCTTTCATCACTAGATCTGACCAGTTACTTGGTTCTGATATGCAAAGCACAGAAGCCAAATATCATAAGTGCAAGGAGATGAAGCTTCCTCTGAATACGTATTTCCTGTTCTGTGACATGGAGGATGACCACTGAAGCATCCCAAGTTGAGTAAGTCTTCCTAGTTTTCCCAGTAAAATGGATTGTTAAACAGGGCACTCATTTTTAATTGAATGCCCCTGAACACTCTGAGCAGCAAAACAGTTTCTTTTGGTTCGACAAACACAAGGTGGGTATCTGACTCCTATGGTGGGCTGGTTGTTATGTTGAGGGAAATATGGATTTTATTCAAATTGAGATTCTGCATCTGTTTTGTCAACTTGGAAACTCACGTATGACAGAACAGGAACAGCTCAGTGGTCCTGCAACGGATTCGCTATGCCATGGTCAGAGTCACCAGGAGAATCTCAGGTCTCCTTCCATACACTTTGCTGTACCCACTGGGGCTACAATCCCAACATAGAAATGCAGATTTCACAACTAAAGCCTGAGGTTCCTGGGACTTAGAAAATCTGTAAGATTGACTCTGCTAAAGATTGAGGACCCTACAGAACATATCTGCCAGCCTCTGTGTAGGGCAAACGTGTCAGGGGCACTTTGAGAGGGGCACTTTGGTCTTCCTGCTCCCGTGTCTCTGGGGCCAGGCCGGGAGGGGGCGCGTGGTCGGGCTGGAGGAAGGCTGCTGGTGCTGGAAGCTACTCGTCCCTGAATGGAAGGAGAACCATAAGGTTTGATAGTGCAATTGGGCATTTAATGTATGTTTACAATTTTAACAGTAAGATTGGAAAACTGACCTGCTTTGAAGCTCAGAGCATCACTAATGCTGGATTTCATGAACTTGCCTCTCTCTGCAACTGTGGAGCACCTCTTCCTGCACAGAGAGAATTCTGAGGAACGCATAAGCTGTGTTTGTCCTCAGGTAAGAGGTTTTCGAAGGTCCACAGGCACTTTGAAAAATAGGAAGCCAGTAGTGCATTGTCTACCTCACCTGCAGACTTCACTCAAATAAACACAAAGGAACATTTACCCTCGCTTAGGAGTTTTGTGTTCAGTCTGGAATCTTTCAGACTCACTTAAGAACTCTGAAACTCCATTAGGAAGGCGTACTTTAGTATAATAATTTTGATTTTTCTGGAAGTAAGGGAAATTAATAGTTTCATCTTTTATGTTTAATGAAAACCTTTCAGCTTTTAGAATTAGAAGAATGTGTTAGTGGATTATGATTTCAGGAATGATTTGCAAATTATTTTCTGATTGAAGTCAAACATTTGCCAGTGCTGAGGGTGGCAAAGTGGGGAGGGACTGTACTCAGGTGGCACAAAACCTCTCCTCCATCTCCTGCGAGCTTTTCATAAAATTAACACAAATTAATTTCACTAACAGAGAAAGCTGCATTTAGTGATCAGGGCCAAGCAAATGAATCATCAATCTCTGTGATGTGACTTCAAAGACCGCATAAAGGGCCACCAAATTAACTCCTATGAAGAAATTTTTGCCATGGCCCTGAGGAAAAAAATGCCTAAATATAAATATATGCAACAAATTTATACTTATTGATCACATTTTTTCTGCTGCCACCAACACTAGATGCAGTTTACAGTGCTTTATTTTATGAAGTCTGTTAAGCATAATTATCGCTAGCTTTTCTTCTGCAAAAACACTTTTATTAGAGCAGGCTTGAATCAAATTAAATCTGTCAATGCTGTCCACTGCTGAAATTTACTAGAGCTGACAGATAAAATTCTCAGCTTTATGAAACTTTTAATTCCATCTTTGTTTACCACAGCAAATTTACTCCAGGGATGTTTGCAAAGTTGAAATTCTTGTTGTTTTGGTCTATCAGTACTTTCCGGAGCTGAGGTAGCAATCTTACCATATGAAAGAGAAAGTTCTTATTTATGTCAGGTGGCTTCATGTGACAAGTGTGCAGTTTCACCTTGGGCCCATGGTGCTGCATCTGCATTCCAGCATACAGAAAGTTACACAGAGCCAGATGGACACTCAAGTGCGTATGTGAGACCCCTGTGCACCAGATGTGTTCAGACCTAGGAGCTACACCACACAGCTGGTCGTTGTGACCTTAACAAGAATTCGTTTGGAGCTAAGTTATCAATCCAGGCTTCTGAGAGGAGGATGTAACACAGTCACTCTGCTCAAGTTCAAAAAGGTTCCAGCACTTCAACAAAAGAAGCTCCCTATTTTCCTCAGATTTCTAGATAATGCTGGAAACAGAATCACTTGCATTGCCTAATTCCCTTCTTTGCTGCCACCTGTTTCCTAGAGTGGACTTGGGTCTGAGTAATTTTTAGGGGCAAGTGTGTAGCAAGACAGACAGCACTGAATTGCCTGACTCATCATGCATTTATCCACAGAGCCGGGGACTCTACCTCTTTGGGAAAATGAAATAACTCCTTGATAGTAATGAATCAGATCTTCTCTCTTATCATTCTGGCCATGCTAATACACATAATCATGCTCGCCATTTTTGTCTCCCTAATTTCATGCTTCCTTTTACACAAACTTGTCCTTCTATCCTGAACTGGTGTTGTAGACATACACTTTGTTCATGGCTAATGAAGGGATTCATTACTGACAGCACCATGCAAGTAAAAGGTGACAGTCAGGTCATGATGTCAGTAAAGTGGGTCAGGGATGAACAGAAGAAGTCTCAGAACAGAAACTCTGCTGGGGAAATTGTAACTCAACTCTTCCAAAGCGAAGATGGAAGGCCCAGTATGCCAAGAACAGGGTTGGGATGAGAAAAGTGGGGCAGAGAAGCAGGGCACTGGAGGCAGGAACTGGAACCTTCACTGTGAACTCCCCTGTGGGCAAGCATAGATCGTGGGTTTGGAAAATGATTCTGAGAACCTAATGGAGAGGTAAAACGTGTTCCATGCATGTGTTAGCTCCTCACTGCAAATGTAAACATTCTCTACTGCAAACATGCACTAATAAAACTAGAAGGTAAAGAAAAGCTGGAAGGAGCAGAAGGGAAGAACAAAAATGAAATTCACCCTAGCCGCTAGCCTTGTTGCCATTAGTTCTGCCTTGCAGGCACATGATTCAGAGTTCTGTCTCCCTCCATGCTGAGACAGTTTGCAAAACTGCCTTTCTAATTACAATTGATAAGGGATAGAAATATAATTTCAGACTCAGTCTGAGACACAGTTTAATGTCTCATTTCTCCAACAAAGGTATCTCACTGTCAGCACATGGCATTGGTTGATGCAGTGAAATCAGTGCAGCCCTACTGTGTGTGCCACCAAAAGGCACCATAGCTTTTGGAACATTATTAAGGCATCTTGCTAAAAGTAAAATCTCATGAGAAGCTGCCGACCCCAATTTGGTTAATTTTCGGTAGAAGTTAGACTAATCAGTTGACAATGGATATAGACGTCTAGAGATCCAAATTAAGCATTTCTACCACTTTAGGTAGGGCAGAGAAGTTATGGATATTAAGTGGGAAAATATTCCATAAATGTTTTTATTTCCACTGCACCCTAAATTAAGAGTGTATGTCAATGTTTTAATCTATGATGAAAAGAGCGAATATACATGAAACAGGACTGCTTTGCTTCTCAGATGCTCCTGTGATCATTATAAGAAAATACTCCCTGTGCTGGGCCAATCTGAGGCTACCTGGAGACTTCCTTCACTAAGCAAACTTGTAGTGATTAACCAGGGTGAGTGGCCACCAGAAATGACAGTGACACCTTCCCAGATGTAGTCGCTTATGTTGGTTTAGCTTTCAGTATTAGCTTTATGTTAGTCGTAAGTTAAATTCTAAAGCTTAGAGAAATTGCAGAACTAGGAAGTTGTAAGGGAAAGCACAGAAGCGTGCTTTCAATAGACCTGTCTGCCTCTAAATTCACTCATGACTTGCATGGGATGGATCTTCTTCTTCGCCGAGCCTCGCCTGACAGCTGCGCGAGTTTCTTCTGGTTTCTCTCTTTTAATCAAGGGTTTCTTTGCCGGAGCCTTCATCCTCCACATGACCACTGGATGCCGTGGCCCGGCCATGCTCTGGATCCGGAGGATCTTGCTAGAGGCGATGTAAGACATTTTCACTGTCTGCACCACGGCATTCATTAAATTTTTGGCTGCTTGAATCAGGGAGGTGACACTGTCCAACTGTAGGAGAGAAAAGAAAGAGCTGCTATTCAAGAAGTCCACCAGAAATTAAAGAGGCTTGAGGGTGTAGAAGCCAAAAAAGTGCTGTCATGCTTTTACCTCAGAAATGAGCAAGGCAATTCTCATCCTACATACCTAATTACCTGCACATTGCATCCTGTTACTTATGATCACTTACACACTTATGTAGTGTACAAATAGAACTATATTGTACCTTCTAAGATGATATCTTACAGAGATTAACTTTTTTCTCTTGGCTTTCAGTGAAGCAATATGAATTCTGCAATATTCAAAATCATGTAATACATTGACATCATAGGGACATTGCTATTTTATAATGCATTTCTCTATTTTCTGGGCTTAATACTGAACCCTTGATGTAAGATGGGTCTATCCATAATAAAATCCAATATTCAAATATTTACAAGAACATCAGAAAGTTCTTCCTCTCATGGAATGTATAGTTAGGAAAAAGTACCATACATACATGTGTTTATAAGCATTCAAGTATACTATTCTCCTTTGTAAATATTTCCTAAATAACCACACCTAAAATTTGAAACTTAGAAAATTTCCTATTAGCCTAGAGGTTGACAGAAAAACCTGTTAACATAGAAAGAGCCAAAGTATTACAGACAAACACAGTTGAGTTTAAACTCCAGGCCATCCACTGGTAACTTGTGAACAGTAACTATTTTCACTTTCATTTCTTCAGTGGTTAGATAGGAAAGACATGTTAATTAATGTGAATGGGCCAATAGACTGAGTGACAAAGAGTCCTTCATTAAATAATTTTATAAAGTCTCTCAAATCAGTTAAATATGAAGATGCATAAGAAAATTACTGAACAGTGCATACTAGGAAGTTGTTTTTGGGGTATGTTTCCGGGTTCTCCCATTATCAACAAGAAAAATAAAATAACATCAAGGAATAAATGGAATGGTATTCCTAGAATCTTGCACAATGCCTTAGAACTAGGCCAAGTTGGTTCATTTTTATACAACCGGTGCCTCTTGCATTACTTTAGCTTGGCAGCTTGTCATCTGCAGCCAACTCATATTGGAAGCTGTGCCTTTACTGTCACCCCTCTGTGATGTGCACTGTCGGGGTTGAGACTCAAATGCTGACTCTGTACTTGCTAAAAACCATCCACAGCTTCCTGGCCCGGGTGCTCTTTCCTTGCCGTTTGAGGAGTCACATCTCACCCACAGAATAAATGAGCAAAGGAGAGCGGCAAGCTGAGGTTACGTGCCCGAGGCAGTGGGCTAGCTGGCTGCCTCCCTGGAAGAAAATTAAATTTGTTCCATTACATGCCAAGCCTGAAACCCTAGGAAAGGTAACACCAAAAGCTGTGCAATTGAAAGACAGTCCGATATGGCAGTGACGCATAAGTACATCTTTTTAACTCCTCAAACCCAGAAAAGTAATGTCTGTGAATATGGCAGGCATGTCAGATGTCTTCCAAACCCTGAAAGAGATTTCAGGAATAATCTCATGCAGTTTGAAGAACACAGAGTAATTCTGCATCTGGTATACATAACTTCAGAAATGCAAGACTTTGTACAAAATATTATACCTTTTTAAACAAATGATGTAATGTATTGAAAGCTGAAATGTTCTCCAGTTATTAACAGTTTTCACTATAGATCACTAAGAGCTCAGTTAAGCTTGGAAGGCGGCTTCAATTCTCACCATAGGAAGAAAGCAGATTTCATAAAGAGAGAAATGGCATTTCAGGATCCTTGGTAATGGCATTGCTCAACAATGAAAATGTTGGATGTATACTGCAGGTTTAAGGCACCACAGAGTCTTCTACCAAAGGACCTTCCAGGGACAACCTGTTGGGGAGTGTTTTACCAGCAGCTCATGCACTTGCCAAGCAGGCACTCATGCCACTGAACTATCTCCCAGGCCCTCCTTACTTTTAACAATGTGACTTTTATCAGGCAGCCACTATAAATATTTTTCATTTTTTCAGGCAGCTGGTGTGTATGGACTGGCAGGCAAGAGACACTGCAGTTCAGGCATATCTAACAAGGCTTCTTTTCCCTTGTCCATCACCGTGCCCCTGCATGCATCTCCATGCTATCTTGTGCTGGTCCTGAGAAATCCTTTGATTCTAAAGCACTAAATGTCCATAGTAAAATGTTCTCCACCTGACTCAGAAAAGCCACAAGATGAATTATCCTCTAGGAGTGCAAGAAGACTAGTTCTGCAGACAGAGTAGGACAGCTGCTCTGTAAATACTGTTCACGAGAAGAGCTTATAAGGCATATAACATCTTTGTGGGCAAAGAGTTATTCTTGCTCAAGTGATGCATAGAATTCTCAGTTTTTAGCCAAATAACAGGCTACATAACCAATGAAAAAAGATAAGTCTCACTAACGAAAGGAAATTTTGTTCAATTGTAAAACAATGTCTGTGGCTTATCCACAGAGAATGCATATGCATAATTTAATGTCCAAAAAACCCCACTATTCTTTAATCCAGACACATGTTTATGAAAAGTTCTTGAATGAAAGGATTCCCTAATGCTTTGTGTAAAGACAAAGTCAAGTTTCAGTGAGAGAATATAGTACTTTTGGGTTCACTTAAAACTTGTTGAACAAAATTTTCTGCGTTTCACCAATAGAACTGAGCAAAAATATTATTTACCTCACATACTTATTAAAACAAATCAATAAGACTATAAAACATGGCTCATAAAATTTCTATCATAAATCACTTTTATTAACTGGAAATTTTATTGGGCAAATAGAACTTGCAATGTTTACCATAGAAGGCCTTTTACCTAATCTCTGGTAATACAATCCTCTGACCTAGAAGAGGCACTTCTGATGAAGCTGTACACGGTAGCAATAATGGCTTCCAAAGCCTTCAACCTCCTGCTCCTGCAGCTGTATGTAAGTATTTTTATTCAGAGTTATAAAAACAGCTTTTGTCTCATGCTTCCCAAAATGTGGGCAAGATACATGTATATATATATATATATATATATATATATATATATATATATATATATATATATTACAAGGTCTCCCTTCACAGTTTAGACTCATGGTGATCCTCCTCCTGTTTTCAGCCTCCCAGCACTGGGATTGCAGGCCTGCACCTACACGCCCAGTCTCATTGGCTGGCTCAGTGCACCCCAGGGGTAGTGCACATGTGGTGCCAGGGATTGAACCCCAGTCCCTGCGCTTGCCTAAGCAGGCACTCAGACCACTGAGCTATCTCATTGGCCCATGGGCAGAATTTTAAATGAAGTTTCAAAGGTCATAACCTAAATTAAAGACTTCTGCTCTTGGTTAAGTCAGTGTCTATCATCTACCCCATTAACCACAATGATGTCCTGATGCTGGCCTCCTTTGCCTATTCTCATGATTCTGATGTGGTCTCAGAATTATTTAGCCTGATAACTTCTTAGTGTCACATAAGTACTCCAGTATTTTTATGTCTAAATTTAGCACTCCATATCATGTTTAGTATGTAGGTAAATGACAAGTGTTTATGTTTAATAAAATCACTCTTATTTTAATTGTAAGATTTATTTTAAACCATTGGATCAATTTTATTTTATTTTTTTTTTATTTAAGAAAAATAAAGTTACCTTTATTTTTATTCTTTGTACCTGTAAATCACTTGTGTGGATTTCGTTACAATCTCAAAAACACGTTAACATGTTTCCTAAATGAAGCCACTAAGTTTTCTTATTCACTATGGAAGACACACATTAAAAGGCCATCAAGTAGTTTTACAATCAAAAAACATAGCCCCAGTATGGGAAAAAAAGAAAAAAAAATTAGACCTTTTTCCCTTCTTAAAATTGTTGAGGAAAAAATATTAAGGAAGGTAGACAGCAAACATTGTAAAAAAAAAAAAAAAAAA
>PVKA01031659.1:0-26035 GCA_004027165.1 Ctenomys sociabilis | reverse complement strand
AGTAAACAGCTACACTCTTAATTTACTGATAAGAGACATCTGCTATAATAATGTCTGTAAGTATAATATCATGTATGCACCTTGTACGATACCAAAACAGTATGAAAACAGTTTGCAATGTATTAATTTATCGAATCTGTCTTGTTAAGGTGTCTTAAAACCATCTGATTCATATTTGTACTTCAATAAAATAAAAAAAGAAGTTAGCCAATAACAAAAAATAAATAAATAAATAAATAGATATTTATTGCCTGCTCCTTTCTACTTTGAGAGTTGTAGTTATATGACTATATTCTTGGTTTTGACACTAAACTATTATGACTGATCTGTAAATTCTTTCTTCATTTTTATTTTGGACAATTTTTATTGTTATAGTAATTTATGTTTGTAAATAATTTATTTTCAATTTGCAATCTATGAAAAATTTTAAGATAAAATATGATCAAAAAAGGAACTTAAATATGATGGGTACCCTAAAAAAAGAGAGAGAGAGAGAAAGTCGGTTGATCAAAACAGTTTCTTCAAGGCAGGGATGTCCTTATTAAGCCAGGTGGTAGCGCAAGTCTGTCATCTCAGCATGCTGAGAGGCTGAGGCAGGAGGACCACAAGTTCAAAGCAGCCAAGACAACTTAGCAACCTAACCTGACAGTTTCTCAAAGGAAAATATAAAAATAAAAACAGAGCTGGGAAGGTGTACAGAGCCAGGCTCTGAATTCAATCTCCAGCAGTCCCCCTTCAATAGGAATTACCTGTCAAATCAGAGGGCACCAGAACCTAAATGCATGCTAATGCATGCTCACACAGTAAGTTACAAATGAATCCCTAAGTAGCCTCCTTAGGCTAGCCTGTGTGTCCCTTTGTAACAAATCAACCTGGAAGACAAACATTCTTGTGAATAGATTTACTTTTCCCTCTATCCTTGGTCCATAAAATGGGAGCTCTCCCCACCCCCAGCACTTTCTCGACACATTGAGGCCTGAGTGATATGGTCTAGTCAGGGTCACCTATGTTTCTTCCGTTGGATTAATGGGCTGGGAAGATGTATACTTGCCCTGGGTGTTTGTGTGAATGTGCTAAACATTTTTCTCATATTGAGATTGGTGGGATTAGAGCTCCATGGGTAAGGGAGAGAGAAGGCTGAACAGCCAAAAGTGTCTGAAGTAGTTTGTTTGAAACTGCGAACATCAAAATAAATATCTAGACATATTTTAACATTCTGGTCACCTATGACAATTGAAACAACAGGTCCAAAATTTATGGTCAGGTTTCTTAGAGAGTCTCAGATTTTCTCAGCAAAAAGACATATGAACCTGAGAAGGAAAACAATATTTGCCACATTTACCAGGCTCTTAGTTGTCTTGGTGAATATTCAGTCCGTTGCGCCTCCCAGAGGTCAGAGCACATTTATAAATAAAAGCACTCCTAAACACAGCAATTTGGTTATTCTAGAGCTTTGACACTAGGTGGCAACAGATTTCCTTTTAAAGTGGCTTTCAAAGTCTTAGTAGCTAGAAGCGCAAAAAAATATAACCTTGTGCAAATATAGGGAAAATTTACCCTTTCTTTTTTTTACAGTATGCTTTGCAGCAGAGGTCAGTCATTTTTCATACTTCTGGTCATCACTTAGTTCTCCACTGGAGCAGAATATTAAATAGCCCCATGTTTCCTTTATTAGAAGGCAACAGATCTCACAGATTTCCTCAGCCTCCCTGAAAGTCCTGGGATGACTAAAATTAAACCCAGCTGTGCTGACTCTGTATCAAGGGTTTCTCATTGACAAGGCACCACTGAGTAATGGGCTGGGGCCTGAAAAGCCAATGAGAAATGGAACTGATGAGCACCTTTGCTTGTATGCCACGTTGATGACAAAAGAAGACTCATGGAGCGTGGCGAGGACCCACGTGCAGCTCCCTTCTCCTCCCACTCATCCCAATCATGTGGAAATCACTGCCCCACCCCGTCATAACAGATCGAGTGCAAGGCACAGCAGAAAGGCCTCCTCAGCGCAGCAGTGCAACAAGACACATAGCATCCGGTAGCCCTACCTTCCTCTCCCTTAAGCAATGCATCACCTCCTAACCCACATGTTATGGTTTATGTCTAGGTGTTCTCCAAAGCCTCATGCAGTTCGTGTTTCATAGAGTTAATAGAGAATTTCTAGAGTTTGAGATTAATTCATGATCCAGTGCTGGGATTATGAGTGTGAGTGCTATGCTCACTCCGGGGCAGGTGGCCTGAATGCAACATACAGGAGGGAGAGAGGCTTGCTGCCTCAGCGCCACTGCCACCGCTCCTCCCTTTTGCTCTCACTGTTTAGCTGTTTTCTGCCACCATCAGTGGCTGCCCTCTACCATGCACCACTCTGCCTTGGAGCCAGCGGAGTATGGACTGAAATTTTTGCAAACTGTGAGCTAAATAAACCTTTCCTTCCTTAATTTTGGGTGTCAGGTATTTTGTCCCAACAATGAGAGAAAAGTAACAGACACAGAACTATTTTGTCATGATTTAGAGCTTTTTCAAGGTAAACAGTATAATATAGGATACATTTTATAAGACTATTTTATAGTAGTCACCCAAAGAATTATACACAAAGAGTACAGGAAATCTGTCCACAAACCAACGACCAAAAACCCCAGATGAGGGCCTGGATCCTAACGTGCTGAGTGAGTGCAGCTGAAAGGCCCATAACAGTGCCTTTCAAAAGTTCAATTGGAGGCCTAGAGCCCAAGACAATGTTTCATTCAGGCCCACTTCATGGATCTGCACTGGGAAGGTCCAAAGGTCAGTGATAGAAGTTAGAAAGTCCCTGCCGGTGGGATGAAGGAGCTGTGCTAGCAGGCTGGGAGATCTGCACTGGAGCCAGGAAGCAATGCTCAAGGTAAGCACCAGAGCTCCTCTGGCAAGTACCACAGCCACTCTCAGGAACAGTGAGGCCCCAAGCTCCTCCGATGGCGAAGAAAGTTGAGTTTCCATTAGGAAAGCGGACATGACAAGCTTCTCAACAAGCTTCTGTGCTACGTATCACCTTTCCCTCTGGAGCCAGGAGGCAATGCTCAAGACAGGACCAGAGTTCCCCCAAAGTGAATCATAACCATTCTTAGTGACAACAAGGTCCCAAGCTCCTCCTCTGACAAGAACAGCCAAATTTATCAGGAAAGCTAGCACAACAAGGTCCTCCAGCAGAACAGTACAGCTCCAACAGCTTCTCCAAACAGCCTCTCAGCAGCTTCTCTAGTTCTGTCTCTTACCCTGCTGGTAACAATCCTCAGGTGGGCTTCCCACACCCAGCACCATTCTAGTCCACTTCCACTGGGTATAACAAGTTGAACAAGCTGGGCGTGGTGGCCATGCCTGTAATCCCAGCACTTGGGAGGCTGAGGTAGGAGGATTATTGTGAGTTTGAGACCAGCCTGAGCTACAAAGTGAGTTTGAGGCCAGCCTGAACTGCACAGTGAGAACCTGTCTCAAAAAAAAGACAAATTGACCACCACTTAGTTATCCACTACACTACATCAAATCCACATCTTCCAAAATTGACAAAGGACTATAGCACACACTAGTCAGCAGGGTATAAAGCCCATCTCTAAGTGCCAAACTAACTTCTCCTTCAGCGTCTCACTGCTGGCACAAGCCACTGCCCACCAGCCTGCACAAGAGAGGGAGATGCCCAATCACCAGACCCTAGACATGGACCCTTCAGGACCACCACACAGGTTATGACAGTGCTACACTTAAATAAGACCCAGCTAAGTCAAGACAAATAATGTGGAGAGGCTCAGGGAAGCAGAGTCACAAGACAGGCAGGTGGTGGCACTCAGTAAGCACTCAGGTGAGCACAGCGATGTCTTTTCTGACAGAGAGGACACAGCTCATGGTGCTGCTGTGACCTCTGGACATCTGGCAGGATAAAGCCCTGTGCCCAGGTGACAGGCACTATCCTAGGCCCTTCCTCCCAGGAGGACTGGCTGTGCCACAAGAGCCATGCCCTCCAGTGTGGCCTTCTAGCCAGAGGACATAAACACTGTACCCAGGTGCAGCTGCCACCACAGCCCCTATTCCTGCAGTTTCCAGCAGGGTGGCCCTGGAGCTACTTCCTTTCCAGAGGGCCACTTCCTGCTCTCATCTTCACTGCACCCTACAGTGAGGTTGGGGAGCAACTGTGGGAGAAGGGAATCAGGCTTCTGTTGCTGCCTCTACATGACTATAGACCCCTTTTAGCTTTGCTAATTTCTTTCTTTTTTTTTTTTTTTTTTTTTTTTTTTGTGCAGTGTCTCACTACACAGCCCAGACTTGCAGTGATCCTCCTGATTTCTGCCTCCCTAGTGCTAGGATTACAGGTGCGCACCACCACACCCAGACTCCATTGCTGGCTCAGTGCACCCGAAGGTGGGGCTGGTGAGGCATGCAGAACCCGGGATCTAACCCTGGCCCCTGCGCTTACCTAAGCAAGTGCTTAGTCTGCTAAGCTATACCACCCACCCTTTAGCTTTGGTAATTTCTGAGGCGATTCCACAAAGTTAAGTCTTCTTTTCGAATCTTGGAATTGGTACTTCTTGAACTCAGCATAGCCGCGCGCGCACATACACACACACACACATCCATCCTGGGAATCCAACTGACCCCAGCGGACAAGCCAGACCTGGGAAGGCTATGACAAGGGAGTCTCCAGGCAGGGCATAAGCTTCCCAGAAAGCAGCCTTCCCACACAGGCAAAGTTTGGTGAGCATTTTCTTTGGGGGATTTGAATCTCGCCCTTGTCCCAGACTGCAGGGCCTGAAGCCCTTGGTGTACTGCTCTGTGAGCTCTAGCCTAACCACAACAACTACTGTGTTCCCTTGCACAGAATGGCCAAATTCGTCCTTTTGCTTAATCAGCATTTCAGAAAACAAACCACCCCCAGGGGTGTAGGAAATGCCACCTGATGAAACACTAGGGAGCCACTCCTCGAACTAATTAAAAGGGCAGGCAGTCTCACCCCAAGATCATTTTCCAGAAAGCAACTGACGTGTACACACCACACTTGGCAAAATTCCTGGCTGGTTTCACAAGAATGTTTGTTCCAGGCTGAGATCATCTTTAAAAGAAAAAGAAAAAAAAAAAAAAAAAAAAAAAGAGGCCGAGAAACAGAAGGAAGGAGGGCATGGAAGGAGGCCAAGGGAGCAGGCAGGACAGAGGGGAGGGGGACAGGTCTCCACAAACCGGAAAGTTTTGGACCTTCCCATCCTGACCAGACATCTCCCTAATCCTGCAGTGAAGTGACAAAGGAGACAAAATGTTTGCACCACATTGATTCGTGTAAAATGTCCTTGCCTCAAATTCTCATACATGGTATTACTTTGCAGTGCACTGTTTTCAACTTTAATAATTATCTTCATGAACAAGGTTACAATCATAAGGATAATTAATCAGGATGGGACAAGGTGTCTAGAGTCTGACTATGCCTATCCTCCAACCCAAGGACAACTGCACCTGGGCCTGGCTGTCATAGAGGACAGCTGACACTGATATGGACAGGCCAGACCTCATCCCCTGGCACAATCACACAGTGCTCTTCCCAACAGCTGAACTGCTTCTGTGCTTCTGGCCCCTTGAATGCTACCAAAGGACAGCCCCAGGGGATCTCTCTCTCTCTGTCTCTCTGTCTCTCTCTCTGTCTCTCTCTCTGTCTCTCTCTCTGTATCTCTCTCTCTGTCTCTCTCTCTGTATCTCTCTCTCTGTCTCTCTCTCTCTGTCTCTCTCTCTCTCTCTCTCTCTCTCTCTCTCTCCAGTCTACCCCCTATTCCAGGTCTTAAACTCTAACCTTTGACTGTTCCCATGACCATTCCAGTTTGGCTCCTTTAGTCAAGGAACTTGGAGTGTCAACTCTCTGGCCCTTTATTCCCATCCCCAGCCCTGGAGGCTTTACACAGTGCTTAAGTGGGTGTGCACTGGGGAGAGCAGGCTTAGGGAATCAGGGACAGATGGGGCAAGTGGCAAGGGCCCTCCTATTTGGGCATAGCCAAGCACCAAAAATGAAAAATCACAGTAAATGAAAAAGTGAAATTCCCATATCCTTTCGTCCTTGCCCTCGCTTCCCTTCCCTTGCCACGCTTGAAGGAAGAGAGCAAACAGCAGCAACAGCAACAAATTTTAAAATCTTAACAGTAGTTTGGGGACAACAGAACATCTGAAGCAAGCTATAAATTCTTATTTCCTCTCCAGGACTAAAGTCCTGATATTTTTGCTAAGCAAAAACATCAGCAATGAATAATTTTCAATTTCTAATTATACTTTCCCGACAACACTAGTAACAGGAATTAAAAATAAGTCTTGTTAACCAAAAATTCCAAACTGTAAATCAGAGAGAGAGAGAGAGAGAGAGACCAAAGATCCCCTTGGGAATGGGGAATGACCCTACTCCCAGCCTCTATCTTCAGGTCAATGAAAGAAAAAGCTCTTAGAGCCCCCCAGGTCTGGGGTTAAGTAAGCTGAAGCTTACAGCACATCTGAATCCAAATCATTGCTCTGGGTTAGGGCTTACAGGCAACAGTCCAAGGTGGAGGAGATTCTGGAAGGGGGCAGTTCAATTTTCCCAGCCCAAACTCTCCTCTGCCCCATCACACGAGACAACTCCCCTGGAGTCCTGGCACTGTGGTCACAGCCCCTAGTGCTGGAACAGCAGCTGATGGGGTCACGGCACCACTTGGAATCCGCCTCCAGAGTTGGAGCAGCCTGGGAGGAAGATGATCCCTTCTCAGGCCTGCAAACCAAGCCCTGGGGTGTGGTACTCAGAGACCAGAGGATATCCTCTGTAGGCTACTGTCACACTGCTGGGCTCTGGAAAATAGCCACGGAAGAGAACTTGCAGCGTAGACCCCAGCCTCCTCTACTGTAGGTTTTGACACCTTAGGCATGAGCCTATGGGTTCCTGCAAGGAGCAAAACCAAAGAACCCCAAAAAGAGCTTTGGTGCCTTGGGGTAGGCAGCACAGCTGCCCCAGACCCCAAAACTGAACACTGCTCCCCAGTACAGCCCCTGTGTGATCCCACTAGCCACCTCTGATCAGATCCAGGGACAAGCAGTGTAGGACCCCAACCAGCAGGAGACAAGAGCTCAGGGACCGCATCCTGCAGCCAGGGACCCGCAGCTGTGTCCAGGATGAGCTTGGTATGCAGCTTTCAATCACTAGAGGTCACTACAGGACAGAGGTGCCCTGTCCAGGAGGGACAGGAGACGGGACAGAAAAGAGGCAGGGCCTGCACCAGGCGAAACCATGAGCAACAGCAGGGCTACTCTAAACTGTGGGGCACACTCTGCAATGTGTGTGGGAACGCTGTACTTAGGCCCTGGAACTCTCAGTACTCTCTGAGCCCCAGCTCTAAGGCCCAGGGTCCTGCGTAGGTGCAGTCCGCAAGGACTGCTGGGCACTGTGTGTCTATTAGTGCCAGTGAGATGTCTGTACGTCAGAGTTTTAGTTCAACTTCCTGCTGTTAAATATCTAGGTCACTCTGCTTTCTAAAGGGAACTTATCCTGACGTTTGTTAAAACAGTAAGGAAGACTTATTCAAGGTGCTTGCAACAAGAGGAAGAGGGAAGTTCTGAATCCAGGAGGACACATGCAGCCTCACAGCCTGGGAATGGAGCCAAGGTTAGAGGGGCCTTGCTAACCTGAGCCAGGACTCACACAGGAAGGTGTGCACATGTGAGACAGAAACTCCTCAAACACAGGTGGGGGTGGGGGTGTCTCACTGCCCTGGGCTGGGCTGGGGAATCTGGAAACAATGGCTGAAGGTTCCGGAGAGTGCAGCTGAGGTACGTGAGGCAATTCTTGGTCCGAAACCCGAGAGCTGGAAGCAGATTCCTGTGCACACTGCGCAGTAGCAGACCCTCTTCTGTGAACCTACCATGCAGATGTGTACGAATGCCTCTGTTCAGGGATTTTTGTCAAGTTTTTGTTGTTGTTTCTTTTTTTCTTCACTCTTTTTTGTCAGTTACACGGGTTGATGGATTTCATCTTGGCAAATTCGTCTGTACACACAACATACGCTGATCATTTTCACCCCGCCTGTCTCGAGTCCTATCTTAATTACTCTTCTCTGGTTGCTGGGACAAATGCCTGACACTCAAAATGAAGGAAGGAAAGGTTTATTTAGCTCACAGTTACTGGAGGTTTCAGTTCATATTGAGCTGGGACCAGGGCAGAGCAGCACATAGCAGAAAGCAACTTTTCAGTGGATGGCAAAGAGCAAGAGCACCAAGGAGGAGCAGCCGCAGCTCGGCTCGAGCAGCGAGCTCGTCTTTCCTCCTTACATTGAAATGCAAATTACCTGCCCCAGGGCAGGTGCAGCATCCATACCTACAATAATAAATAACAAATTCTGGAAGCCGCCCCAAGACTGCATGAGGCTTTGAGGGGACACCCAGACACACACCATAATAGGTCCCATGCCCTTTCCCATTTGGGAGGAAGTGCAATGTATCTATTTTGTTCTCATTCATCTCCCCTATTATTTCTCCCACTTTTTAAAGAATTCTCACTTGGCCAATTCTTAATATGTGTGAACGTCTGAAGTTCTCTGTCATTCTAGAAGATCAGATCTGAGCAGTCACCCGACTCTGCTCCACGCCAGCACGGCCGCTCTCCTCACTAAGCACAGGATGCTTCTGCGGAGGCGTCTCTGCAGCAGCAGTGGCGTCTCTACGCAGGCCAGGCGTCCAGCCGCCTGCGTCCGCTGGCGCTAGCTTCCCACGCGCTCATCCTGCACGCTCCGCCTGTCCGCCGTCTCGTTTCTTGTTCCGTTGAAGCCTTGGCTCCAGTAAGGTTGGCCTCCTGGATTTCACTCATCTTTCTATCTGACTCCCGCTGGAACGGGTAGCGTCTCAGCCACAGCCACCGGGTGTGGGGTATCTGTGTGCGCCATTCCCTGTCTCTCTCAGCTCCTTCCCTGGTGCCTGAGATTCGACTGACCTGGGGGAGCACCTAGGCAGAGGCCGGATGATCTGAGCTCCTGTTCCCCGAGGGTGCAGCGTTTCACTTTCCTCTTAGAAAAGGTGAACACGTAGAGGAAACCACGACGTCGTCCGCACCACACAGCGCCCCCTCATGTCCTCAGCAGACGCCTCGGGGACCTTCAGTGCACAGGGGAAATGCGACCCCCAAACATCCACATAGTTTCCAGTCGCCTCCTGTCCTGGGCAGCAGGCAGGCTGTCAAGGCCACTCTGCACCCTCAGTGATTAACCACAGTGGCGTCTGTATTAAGCATCTGCTTAAATGCCACTAATTTAATCCCATTCTAAATTAATGCAAAAAAGTTAATCTAATTTTCTCCCAACCTGTGATGTGAGGATCACTCTGTACCCACCTGTAAAGAAGCTGAGAATCCCAGAAGTGAACGACTTGATCACAGCCACACAGCAGGATTGTGCAGGACTAAGATTTTTAACTCACATCGATCTGATTGCAGGCATCCAGCCCTTGGGTATCAATCTCAAGAATACTCAAGGAGGCTGGGGAGATAGCACAGTGGCCTAAGCGCCTGCTTGGCAAGTGCAAAGTCCTGAGTTTGAACCCCAGTACCAAAAAAACAGAACAACAACAACAACAACAAAAAAAAAAAAAAAAAAAAAAAAAAAAAAAAAAAAAAAAAAAAAAAAAAAAAAAAAAAAAAAAAAAAAAAAAAAGCAGCAAAGCCACAGTTCCCTCAGGGATTCACCCAGGAGGTGTGCCCACTTCCTCACTTGAACCTCGAAACAGTCCTGATAAAGGGAGAAAAACTGATCTCAGGTGGGTGACCTCCAAATAATGTAGGGAACCTCCAAATGACAGAGGGAAAAAAGGATGTCTGAACTGACCTGTACGAGTTCATGTTCTCTAAAACCAAAGAATGAATTTTAGGAACAAAAGGAGGTTATGAGCAGAATAGATTTACTGAGGGAAAGAATGCTCCTCTCCAAGAGAGGAACAGGAGTAGGGACCAAGAGGATAGCTCCCCAGGAAGTTGTCTCTTTCAGGGACCTTTATAGAATAAAACCATGTGGTGAGGTGGGTCTAAGGTGGTAAAGACAGGGGAACTCGCTTAGGTGGACAAGAGGTAGGACAAAACTATGGTCAACCAACAGAATTACAAGTACCATTGCTCAGGTAAAATTGATTAAGTTCAAGAACAAATAGGGAAGCAAGTCACATAGCAAGCAGGCATGAAAATGGGACAGGGTCTCTTCCTGTTGGGGGTTGGGCTAATCACTCAATAGGGCTCTTTCAAGGTGATTGATACCTATTTAGAATATCAATCCTTTATACCCATCCCTAGAGAAGTATGTAGCTGTGTTTCCTCTTTTTGTCTTGGTCTTGAGGTGTGGTCCATATGGAAGTGTCTGTCTCTTCCAAGTTGTAAAGTCACCTTGCCTTCCATCTTGTCGCCTTGAGGGCCTGGCCCTGTCGGACTGCCTGGAATATTTCTATTAATAGAAATATTAATAGAAATATGCCACTGCCTACAACAGTCCCATGGGCAGTGACACCCATCACTCCTCCCCACTGGTCTAGAGATTTCCACTTCCATTCACCCAGCAGCTGAAACTTTGTTAACACTGATCTCTAAAGCATCAATTATGCAAGCTGCAGTGTTACTTTGGGGTTGTTTTGGCAAAAGGAAAGGAGACCAAGAGAAGGAGGGAAGGGACAAGAAAGGGGCATAAAAAGAATTGAGATGCATCAATGCACATTTACCAGCTCCCAAGGAGAAATGTAATCATTTTTTTCCTTTTTTTTCTTTTTGTCTTTTTAAATTGATTACATTTATTGCTACATTTTAGGTACACATAGTGATCACACTCACGATAGGGAATTTGTACTTGTACATGACACAACTTGATTTTTCCCCCTTTCTTTATCCTCCCTTCAGCCCCCCTTTCCCTCCTTATTTACAAAAAGAAGGAGGGAAAGAGAAACAACATAATGAGAAAAGAAGGGAAAAAATGGAAACAAAGCATTTGGAATCTAATCACAAACAGCAAATGTGGACTAATAAAAATAATGCTTTTTAAAACTCAGATCTGCACTTTGCAATTCTCAGATGTCAGTGTAGTTCATAGTTGTCACAGGCTTCTGTGTGCCCAGACTGAAGTGAGTCTTCCCAAAGGCATCCTTACCCAGTGGGGTGGGGTCCTCTTCTGGGTAACTGCTAGACTTGCCCAGGGTCTTCATGGGTTCTCCTAGCATGGGTGGGTCAGAGCTACTAGGAACATGACTGCCACACCAAAAGGATGCTCTTAGAGCACTGAGGAGCTCACTCTGTGTACTGTACCTCTGATGATGTATCTTCTCAATCTTTGGCAAGGTCTTCTTGGAAATCTCTGCCCTGGGGTCACAGTGAGACCACTCACTGTGGTACAGAAAAAGAACCCAGCACCTGCTCTGCCAAGGGTGTTTGTGGGAAATTCTTGTAAATCTTATTTAAATTCCTCACTTGCAACATAGGAAAGCTGAGGAGCAACCCGATTGCAGTGGTGGAGGGCATGCATACTGGACATAAATCATCAAACTCAAAATTTAGCTTGGTTTTCTGTGCTGTTACCTGGAGCACCTTCATCTTTTTGTGCCTCAGTTTCTTCATCTTCCAATGGAAAGCATACCAATGATGTCCATTTTCAAATGCCAAGTGGTTGGTAAACTCATCAGATAGTTAATGAATGAACAGATTCAGCTTGTGTACATTACTGCGTTCAAGGGCACTGTGAAAGTGGAGTAGGAAACACCATCCGGGTCTGCCTGGACCCTGAGCACTCCATCACCTAGAGTCAAAGTTGACCCCAGACCTGATCCACTGACTGACACTGAGCATTTGGGACCAGGGAGAATACTAAGTCACCATGTTTTCCTGAGAAGAGGACAGGACTCACCCCCAATAAGCTCTCTACTCAGTAATGGCAAGCGTGGGCAAGACCTGCATGTGTGACCACACTTACCTGGAGTTCTAAGCAGACCAGGGACCCACAGCGTTGAGTCTGCCCGACTCCAGGATCCAGCTCCCTCCACCCCCTGAAGCCTCCTTGCAGTGTCTATAGGACTGCTAAGTGCAGCACGTGGGCTGCCAGCGTGATTTTTCCCCGTGATCTTTCTTTCTCTCAGTACCAAGCCAAGGTGGCTCCTTGGCCCAGCCTCTGCAGAAGGACCCTGCCAAGCTGCTTGTAAGCTCTTGCTAACCTGAAGATGCCTACTTCACACAGTTAGCTTCTCTCCACTAAAAAGAGAACAAACCAGCAACAATTTTAAATGATTTTCTATACTAAAAATGTTCTTCATTTGTTTGCTTGTTTGTTTTATTTTTGTTTGTTTGCTCTTGAGGCAGAGCTTGGTATGTACCCTGGGCTGGCCTCAGACTCATGGCCATCTTCCTGCCTCAGCCACCAAGCCACCAAGGATTGGGATTACAGGTGTCCACCACACCTGGCCACACTAACGAGCTGAGTAACTTTAAGGGACAGCTCTCTAAGGATACTTGAATTAGCAACAGTTAAGTGCAAAGCAAATAAAAATTAACAAGTAACTAATCCAACGCGCTTTTGCAAGTTTGCACAGGAGTGAGCCAAGGAAAATGTTTTCCAGAGCTGCTCATTTTTTAGCCCTAGCAGACTTGTGACAATTACTTTCTCTTTCAAGAGCACTCTGAACCTCATGGCAGGAAGTCTGTCCTTAGTGTGGCACTGAATCTATGCCCTAAGAGGGTTCCTTTAGAGAAGAAATCCATGTGCAAGCAGTGGCTGAATAGTCACCACTTCAATTACTCTAAAATATTTTAATCAGATGGGCTTGAAAGGGAGTTTCCCTTATAAAAAGCCCTCTGACTCACAGCTTGGGAGGAAAAATTCATATCATTTATAAGCTTGAGCAACTCTTAGAAAAGAAAGAAGGAAACATAGATGTAAAAAAACTTACTTTGCACGGGCTTCATCAGAAAGTGGAGAAAAATCTGGTTGTAGAATAATTTTATTAGACTGAGCATGGTGGGGCATGCCTGTAATCCCAGCTCTTGGGAGGCTCTAAACAGGCGGATCACTATGAGTCTGATCTGGTAGTGAGACCTTGAGCATCCTGAAGACCCTTCCCTAAAAATACAAAAATAATAACATTAACAATAATTTTATTAAAGGGCTGGAAAGACAGCTTAGTAGTTTAAGCACCTGCCTGTCAAGCACAAGGTCCTGAGTTTGATCCCTGGTACCAAAAAAAAAAAAAAAAAAAAAAAATCATTTTATTTAGGAAAACAGAAATCTGTGGGTGTGCTACAGGGAAGTGGGTGAAGTGCAGGTCCTCACTCCAGCTCAGGGATGCCCTGAGCTCCAGCGTCTCTGCACAGCTACTCGGTGATGCCAACACAGTTGATCCCTGACCCAGTGTCAGCCGACCACAGGGGAAAAGCCCTGTTTCCCTGTGTCATGGCCATGCCCACTCTTGCCTTTAAATACTGCCTCCTACATTAATACAAAGAAGTGGGCATCTTTATAAGTGAAAGCCCTAAAAATTAGTCCTTCACTCCGTAGATATGAGAAATGCTAGGCCTTTTGGTGTTAGCTGCTCCAGAATAGCTAAAGCAAAAAATCCCTGGATAAATCTATACCTTTCATCCTTCTCTCCAGACAGCAACCAGACAGCAATGGTCATACGGATTAAAAGATTTTTTTTTCCTCATTTGCAATTCAAAGCAGACCAACCATCTTCTTTGTGTTGCGTTTTTCTTTTCTTTCTTTTTTTTTTTTTTTTGTATTTTAGGGATGGGTCTACAGGGTGTTCAGGGTCTCACTAGATTGGACTCACAGTGATCCACCTGTTTACAGCCTCCTAAGAGTTGGAATTACAAGCATGTGCCACCATGCCCAGTCTCAGAGCACCAAGGGCCTGAGTTCAATACCTGGTTCTGCCAAAAAATAAAAAAATAAAGAACTCAGAGTGCCCTGGGGGCAGGGCCAATAGAGCAGGGGATCAAACCACCACCTCACCACCACCCTGCCCCTGCTTACAGGTGCTTTAATCCGCTGAGCTATCTGACCAGTCCTGTGTTGAGCTTTTCATGACAAAGGATTCTTAAGAGTGTCATAACTCAGATTCTTTATCTGTTGAAGGTAATTGACAATTTAATCCAACAAATGAATACTGTGTTATGCTGCGTGAACCAGTAATAAGATTTTATGTGTTCATTCTCGTATGCATGGTATGGCTTATTGGCAATTACATTATTGCGAATGTTGGAGGGTCATTTTGATAAAAATTAAAGAAAATATATATGGTAATGTAGCAAGAAATTCTTTACCAAATGTAGTGCGACCAAGTGCCCCAGGTGAACACGCAGCTCTGACACGCACTTGTAGTCACAGTGCAAGCTGCTGGTGCTTATCAAAGATTTCCCTAGATTGTCCCTACATGAGTACCGCTAACCACTTTCCTGCTTGGTATTAAGTGGTAAAACAGAGTCATTGGTAAGTTTTTGATTCCACAGCCTAGGCACAATTGACAAACAATGATCTGGCTAAGCTTTTTTTGTTTCTCCAAAACTTGTAATCAAGAAAGGAGAATGAAAGTAGGCCATGTGTGCCAGGCACCTGGTCAAAGAGCAGCTTTGACCTTTTTTTTTTTTTTTTAATGTATTTGGTACAGGGTCTGACTATGCAACTCACATTCATAGTGACCCTCCCATTTTCATCCTCCCGTTTTCAGCCTCCCCAGCGCTAGGATTATACGTGTGCACCACCAAGCCCAGACTCAGTCCCCAGGTAAGGGAGCCAGGGGGCTGGGCCAACATGGTATGCTGCTGTACTGGGGATCAAACCCCAGACCCTGCACTTTCCTAAGCGGGTGTTTACTCTGCTGAGCTGCCCTCAAATCTACAACTTTGCTAACCAGATTTTAGTTCTTCCAAAATTGCCAGGAGAGGGCAGCATAGGTCACCGCTAGGTGACCCTATACCTCAAAGCTCAGGTGTTGGGCAGGGACTAGGCTAACAAGGTGGCCAAGTCTGGATGGGAGAGGCCTTGGGACAAGTAGAATCTTATACTTGACAATGAAAGGAATCTGATATTGTTGGAGTTCTAAATTCTAAAACCTCAGCTAGTGAGAATATACCAAAGTTATTCCCGTCTTCAGATAATTGGGAGGAATACAAAGGGATCTTTGCATTTTAATTGAGGACCTGGTGAGTAAACTGTACATGGAGAATTGTCCCTCTGAAAATTTACTTCATGCATGCTTGCCAAGGACTTGGCTTAGTGCCAAGGAGAGAGTGGGCAACCGATACACACGTACACCCTTTTCCCACCCATCCTTCTGAGTGCAGGGGATTGTTGAAGGTCAAATTACTAAGCTGCCAACCCCTAAGGGGTCTATAGGTTTCTCTTACAAAACGCATTAAAATATACAGACACACATGTCCAGAAAATAGGAACAGGCAACTGTGGCAGATGACTAAGAAGGAAGCCACACAGGATTTGAGATTAACAATCAAACTATAGATCATTCTAGCTATCCAAGCCCAGCTCTGGGCCCCTTTTAAAAGCTTTCATCTTGTGATTTATTGGTATCTTTATGGTCTGTACAGAAAGATAGTCATTGTTTTAAATCCTGTGGAAGAAGGGAAGCCTTGATTTTTTTAAGTGACCCGCATTTGTCCTACTGAGAAATGTGCTTCAGACTTATGAACATGTAGATCAACAATCCTCCTGCTCTTTTCCTACAATAGTTTTATTATTAGAAACATGCACTAAAACTTTAGAAACTAGAATTTGTTCTGGAGTGGATCTCCTCATTTGTTTGTACCTTGCAAATCCCTCATCTAGGGCAAACTAAAAATGGACAATGAATCACACTTGGTGGAGTGACTCAAATTCTAGAGAACACATTGCTAATTATTATGTATTTTATTTCCCTGAAAAACATATGCAAGTTTATCTCCCACTCTGCTTTCAAAAAGTCCACAAAATTCTAATGTGCCAAGATTTCACATGGGAAATTCAGCTCTAGAAAATTATATTAGACACGATATAATCCAACATTCTTTCATGATAGATAAGAAAATTTAAGAATTCAACCAAGAATTTTTTTTAAAGATGTCATTTTTAAATATCCACAACTAGATCCATGCATATGATTGTTATACATAGGAGAACATTGAAATATTTGGTTTTGGGCCAGAAAGATAGCTCAGCAGACTAAGCGCCTGCTTAGGCAAGTGGGGGAGACCAGGGCTCAATCCCCATGGTGTCGCACCAGCTCCGCACACTGAGCAGCCACCCAGAGCAGGCATGGTGGTACACGCTTGTAATCCCAGTGCTAGAGAGGCTGAAAACTGGAGGACCATTACAAATTCAAGCTGAGTAGTGAGGCCTTGTGCCAAAGAAAGAAGAAAAATTGGTTTTGATATCTTCTTTTTAAGAAAAAGAGACTGTAATGCTAGAAATAGGAATAAACTATGGTTTAGACCCATGAACACAGGTATTTCATGACTTGATATGGCTGTTTCATGATATTCTACCTGGCTCAAACTGGCACACAACTAGAGAAACTTAAGAAGAAATGAGACCAATATTTAGGGGCCTGTGTAGTTTCCAAATATTTAAAGAAGAAAGAGATGAAATAAGATAGCATATTTGAGTGGCCACATGTAGTACATGCAAAATCTTTTATGTAATTAGAAATTAGAGGGAGACGAGAACTTCTGTGATTATAAAAAGAAGGAAATTACAGAGGTTTCTTTTTCAGAGATTTTTAGGAAGCAGGCTAAATTTACATAATGCACTTCTCCCCAAGTTTCCATGAAAATATCTAGGAACATAGATTTTTTTTTTTTGAACCTGTAGTAGTTGTGTAAACTCAGAAAGTTTTATGCCGTGTTAGAGGTGGAATTTTCACTAAAAATGCACGAGTGGATGTACCCCAGGGAATGGGGACAGTTCTGAAGAGACAGCTTCAGATCGCATTCCAAGGAGGGCTTATCATGACTTCACCCCCCTCATAAAGTAGAAGCAGCAGTGGGGGCCAGGGAGATGGCTCAATGGAGTAAGTGTTCTCTGGCAAGCACAAGGGCCTGAGTTCAATCCCTGGTTCTGCCAAAAAAGAAAAAAAAAAGAAAAGTAGAAGCAGCACCCAGCATGTTCCTCATATCCACAGAAATGGGGCTTCCAGTTTCCTCCTCACGGCAGGCTACAGGGACAAAGGGCCCAGGGATCAGATACAAACATACATGGATTTAAGATGAAACATTTCTCTACATTCCAGGGTAGAGTTTCTGTAAAACGGCAACTCAGATTTTCAAATTATCTATGTGCTTTTCTCTTTCTGCTTGCATTTCCTTTGTAACCAAGGCAAGCAGTTATTTAGGGAAGCCTAGGTGAAAGTTATGTATCTCAAGAGAGAAAAACTAGGGTATTACCAACTGTTTCATCTAAAAATAGGACTTGAGGCAAGACAATAAATAGCCCTGTAAGGCAGTTTTCACATTAGTAAAAGGAAAATTCTCCAAGCCTTTGGAGAAAGGAGGGTGGAAAAAGACAAAAAAGACGATGTATATCATAAATATTGTTGTAATGTGGCAGATAAATTGAGTGCAAAAGCCTAAAATTGATGTATTTCTAAAATTAAATAAATATGGTTGGAGTCCCAGTTTCATGAAGAGAGACTGGAGCTGGAGCGGGGGGGGGGACCGGAGCTGAAGCCGTGGAGCTCTGCTTTCCCCTGCTACTTGGCCCACGCTACCCAAACCTAAAAGGGGCTCGGGTCACTTTTCCACAAACCAACTGCTCTGAGTCCCCATCGCCGCCGCTGAAGCCGCACAGCCTGGGGGAGCCTCTCCACGCCTTCACCGAGGTCGCCTTTCGCATCCCCAGGGACGTGCTGGGCTTGTTACAGCCCCCAGCCTCTAGACTGGTCCAGGGCTTGAATAAGACCGGGTCGACACCATGGGGCAGAGTCACACCGCACCTGCGCCGCTCAGCGACCGCGAACCGACAGTGCACCTGCCGCTGTCCTTGATCAGCAGAGGCAGCTTCCAGGAGCCCAGTCATGAGACAGGCCCAGGGGCAGGGGTGACACCTCCTTGGCTGTGCTTTCCCTCCTTCCATCCTGGGTATAAAATTTATAAGAAAGAAACTTTCTTTTCCACTTCCCAGCTCTCTTCTGGGCCACACAGAGTAGCCTGAATACGAAGGAGCTACCTCCTTGATCCGCCAGGCACTGACAGTGTTGTGGCTTGGCTTTTTGCTCTGTAGTTGTTCTGTAAGGATTATTTATTTATTTATCAGGACCTTGGGCTTTCCAAGCAGGCCCTTAGGCCACTGAGCTGTCTCCCCAGCTCTGTGCAAAGATTTTGCATTTTCATGTAGGTCTGTGTATTTATTTAACCTTTGGCAATCAACTTCTAGATTTGTTACATTTTAAAGAATGTGTTCTTTAAATGTGTTTTGAAGAATGAAGTGAGGTTACTTTGTAGCTAATATACTTACATCTTTTATATGAATACAGTCTGTCTAATTCCCATCTTGTGCTGTTAACACACTATGAATTGAGCTCTCCTTTCATTGTTCCAGGAGCATTCATCCCAGGGCCTGTGCAGAAGTCCCCAGCACAGTGGCACCTCTGTCTACATCCCCTCCAGTCTTCTTATAACACACACTACCATATCACTGTCATTGATGTAGATGCTTTATTTCATGACTTATGAATAATGGTGAGAAGAAAGCCAGCACAGGTTCAGTACGAGTGCAATTTTTGCAAACTTTTTTACCCTTATGGGGCTGAATCCGCAGATATGCAAACAGAATGCAGAGAGGATGACTACCCGTTATTAAACCTTATTCTTTTCCTATTTGAACTGCTGTGTCATTAGAAATCTTTTTATTGCAAGTAGTATAAGCCTAATTAATTTAGCATAGTTCCTTGCAAGAACTAGTGAACTAAAACTAGTTAGCACAAGAGCTACTAGTGAATGGGAACTAGTTAATTCTGCAGCAATTTCCAAACCACCCAGCTTGCACAGGGGCTGTCCCACTGACCCAGCCTCGCCAGCTCTTTTCTGGGTGACACAGGGCCCAGGCATCTATTGTTCACCTGTGGACAGGCTGGGAGTTCACTCCAAGGGCATCCTGAGGGGCTCTGCAGACCCCAGGAAAACTGGGGACTGGCTCGGAGGAACCCAGGACCTCCTGTGTCTGCTAAACTTCCCCAGTAGTGAAAGCTGAGGCCCCTGGGTCACCATCCAGGTGTGGTTCCCTGAGGACAGAGTGTGGACTAAAAGATCTGAGTGGGCTGCAGCGGCCTTCAGCTCCATGACAAGGATCAGAAAGGGTCCTGCAGGGACAGCACTGCTGCACACTTGTCTCCTAACAGTCCTTGACTGGAGGTGCTAAACCAGTCCGTGCACAAATGTTTTGATTGTTACAAGCTGTATGTATGGGGTGCATGACAAAAACGACCCTCTTTTCTAACCATATAATGTTTTAATTCCTGACACCTAGGCTGTCTGAAACCATTATATTCTTCTAAAAAAATAAGATTTGCTTTGTAAATCTGTCTATCCTCTTTATTTTCTAAGTTATATTTTCTTCCATATATGCTCCTTGAAAGCAGAATACAGATTCTATTTTTTACCCTTATTTGGGAAAACTTTATCTTAATTTGAGCATATAAAGGTAATACCAGAGCTAAAATGTTTCATCTTTCTATGCCAGCTTCACTTTTATGTGTGACCTTGTTTTCTTCCTTCCTTCCTTCCTTCCTTCCTTCCTTCCTTCCTTCCTTCCTTCCTTCCTTCCCTCCTTCCCTCCTTCTTTTCAGATTTCTGGTGGCTTTTTCTGTTTTATATTCTCTGCCCTTTGGTTTGATTTTACCTTCTAAAGACTTGGAAAACACCAACTTCGTTTCAGGTACTGATGAGACTAAGTATCTAAAAAAATCATTCTTTTTTAGCCTAGACTTTCATAAGAGTATTAAATTAGCCATCTTGCCAGGGATGTAGCTCAGCAGCACAAGTGCCTACCTGGCAAGGGCCAGGTTATGAGTTTGATTCCTGGTACTAAAACAAATAAATAGCCAGCCTTTCTTACTTTCTCATTGTTCATGCACTGCTCTCAGATTTGTGGCATTTATTTGTGTTATCTGCACACTTAAACCCACATTATTATGATTTGGTTTTAACATAATTTTCACATTCTTATAGGGGCAATTTTTAACATTTGCATTTATTTTTATAACAAACATTCAACAGTTCCTTAGACCTACCGCGATGCCTAATTTTACGCATTAACTTGACAAGGCCCTGGGGTGCCCAGCATGGACAAACCCTCTCCTGGGTAGTCTGTGAAAATGTCCTGGGTAGAGTTTGCCTTTGAATGCTGATAATAGGTTGTAACAAAGGCTGGGGATATAGCTCGGCAGTCTAAGTGCCTACCTGGAGAGCGCAAGGACCTGGGTTCAAATCCCGGTACCACATGCCATGCTGACCCCAGAACTCCAAGTATGATGTACCAGCCACAGAAACCAGGTATGGTGGTACAAGCCTGTAATCCCAGCACTGCGAAGACTGAGACAGGAGGATCACTATGACTCCAACCTATGTAGCAAGGCCCTGTACTTAAATAAATGGTTTTTTAAAAGAAAGTTTTCTTAATAATCTATGCTAAAAATTAGAGATGTGCAAGGTAAGAATTGGAACCAAAAATAAAATATAAAAGCAGTAAGCAAACAAACAACTTTTCTGAATAGAAAAAAGAAACCCCCAAGTGGTGGACTGCCAACTAGTGGTCAATTTATGACACCCAGCTGACTTCAGCATGACTCTGGGTGTTCAAGGCCAACCTGAGGATTGTTGCCAGCAGCAAGAGAGACAGAAGTGGAGAAGGAGGGAGGCTGGAGGGGGGGGCTTCCAGAGGTGCTGGGAAGCTGTTAGGGAGCTCCTAGATCCCTTGGGCTATTCTGCTGGAGGATTTTGTCATGCTGGCTTTCCTGATGAACTTGGCTGGCTCCCCTTGGATGAAGAGCTTGGGACCTTGTTGTCACTGAGGATGGCTGCAGTTCACTTTGGGGGAGCTCTGGTCCTCACCTTGCACATTGCTTCCTGGCTCACGAGGTGAGAATGGTGCACAGCTCAGTCTCCGGAGAAGCTTATTGTTTTGACTTTCCTAATGGCAACGTGGCATTCCTTATGCTCAGAGGAGCTCGAGACCTCACTGTTGCTGAGGATAGCTGTGATCCTTCTCAGAGGAGCTCTGGTTCTTACTTTGAGTGTTGCTTCCTCGCTCCAGTGTAAATCCTTCAGCCTGCTGGCACAGATCATTCATCCCACTGGGACAGACAGACATTTAGCTTCCACCACTGACCTGTAGGCCTTCCCAGTGCAGATCTGTGAAACATGCCTGCATGAGACATTGTCATGGGCTCTAGGACACATGGGGGCATTACTGTGGGATCCTATGCTTCAGCTGGACTCCTGCAGGACATCATAATGGGATCCAGTCCCTCATTTGGATTCACTGGTCCTTAGTATGTGGACAGATTTCCTGCACTCTTTTTATGTGTGATTCTTTGAGTGACTTATAAATAATCTCATAAAGCATGTGTCCTGTATTATATTGTTCCCCTTTCAAAACCCCAAACTACATGACTAAATACACTGATTTTAAATATTGATCATATTACAAATAAAACTAAGACAGAGAGAACCATATTCTGGCAAAAAATATTTCAATTTGAAGGATAAAAAAATTTTAATTTTTGAAATAAAAATACATATAACGTCTGTATATATCTGTGTACATAATCTATTGATGTCTTTCTTCTAAAGAATGTGGATCTTATACCTAATTTTCTGTTTGAAGTATTTCCAACAGCAAGACCACCATAAGGGCAGAGGACAAATCCTAGGCCTTTAACCTGTTGTCACTTAAAGTTTGGCTTCTATTTTCCCCTGAAGCAGTCAGGGACTCACACAAGTTCTTCTGAAAGCTGTGAGTCATGTCCTGAGCCCCTGATGCCCAGTGGACATCTAAGAAGAGAGCAAAGCCTGACCTTTACCTTGTGAAACCCTGGGCAAAGTCCTGCTCAGCTCTGCACGGCTGCTTGCTGCTGATCCTATGGGATTGACTGTGCAAACGTTGGCAGTCCACATTTATTAGCCCCAACTTACCTGGTTTGTCTCACCTCCCTTCACAAGTGAGGACTAGGATGAGAGATTTCCAGGGACCTCAGCCCCACCCAGAATCCCCACAATCCTAACCAGGCCACCTCAGATTCCGGCAGAGTCTCCAGACTGAGGTGGCCAGGCATGGACACTGTCTCAGGAGCTCAGGGGCCCCAGTTCCTCTGGTGTCAGGAGGCCAGTGTGACAGAACGACCACCAGATCTGACATACACAGTGCTCCGTCAAACCCATCCCTACACACCCTATCAGACCTGTGTCCCTTCAGCTCCCCTCCTACCTTCCTGAGTTAAGACCAGAGTGCCCCCTTCACTTTCTTTGACTTTCCAAGTTAAAGCTTTTTCCTATAAATTCAAAGCACATGCCTCTGCTTTATGTCCATTATCACTCATGCAGGGACCCAGGCTAGTCAGTGGCATCTCAGAGGACTCTTCGGGTCCTTTTGTAGTGTGTCTCTCCTACTGGAACATTTTTATTGACCTCACAGTCACCCGAAGGATGTCTTCAAGAAAAAATCTGCTAGCACAAAGCGCAAACTACACGTGCTTTCTGAACTATCAGGCATTTTCAGAACGCCTTCGTGTTGCCTTTTCAGATAGATAGAAGCTTGAGTAGACACAGGATTCTTGGCTCACAATTTTATGGTTCTGAAAGTCTACAGAAAAGATTCCATTCCAAACTAATGCTTACTGCTGTGAAGGAGCATTCTCAAGACTGCCTAGTTTTGTATCATGATTCACATGCTTTATTTAAGAGACCATTTTGCATTTCTTTTTCCTTAAATTGAACATTTTGCCAAGGCATGGTTTTCTCTGCTCTGATTTTATCTGCACTGTGGTCTCTTTTCTTCTTTTCTTTTAAATTAGTACATGAGAGCAGTATATAAAGATCACTCCTGGGTAGAGCTGGTACACTTACACAACACATTAATGCCTGGTTTTCACCTCCTTTTCCCTTCTCTTCCTCCCCTTCCACCCATCTCTCAGCGTCTCCCTTTTCCCATGTGCATGTCTGCAGTTCAGAAATAGCACAGTCTTGTAAACTGAGGTGCTTAGGATCTCCCCAGGCAACTTCCTACGGCCTTTGGGCACAGAGCCAAGGGTCCATTGGGTCCCCAAACACATCTGCTGCATCGTCACTGCACTCCTCCTGCCTGTAGGTTTGAGCCTCACACGCCTCATGCATGGTAGAGTCTTCACTGCTCACCAGTTAGTCTTACTATAAGACACATGGGAGAAAGGAGACACAACTGAGAATACACCGAGGTCAGGAAAAGTGGTACGATGTGCAGGCTCAGTGTTAGCTGCTACCCAGAGACAGGCTTGGCCTGCGGAGCTGCTGCTGGCAGTGACAAGAGCGTGTGTTTAAGGCAACACGTCACTAAATGGGTTATTTCCTGCATTCAACTTCCTCCGTTCAGCAGGACTTAAAACTCACTGATAAGAAGATGCTCAACATGTGAGGGAGTAAAATTTTCCAGTCTCTGTTCAGCGAAAGCTCAGATCCACAGCCATTAAGAACACAAAATCTGGCCATGTTTATAAAACTATAAATCAAAATTTTCTATTAAAAAAAGTGATGTGTGGGGTGGCTAGGGAGAAAGTTCCACAGTCTAAGTGCCTGCCTGGCAAGTGTAGGGATCAGGGTTCAATCCCCAGTACTGCATGCAGGCCTGGTGGCGCATGCCTATAATCCCAGCACTGGGGAGGCTGAGTCAGGAGGATCACTATGAGTCTGAGCTGTGTATCAAGACCCTGTACCAAATAAATAAATAAAAATAAAATATTTTTTAAAAAGTAAAGCAAGTGATTTTTTAAACTTTTGTATTTTATTAGCACATGTTTGTTTGTTTTTTTTTTTTAATTTTATTTATTTATTTATTTATTGGCGGAACCGGGGATTGAACTCAGGCCCTTGCACTTGCCAGGGAATCACTTATTCCACTGAGCCATCTCCTCGGCCCATTAGCACATGTTTACAGCACACATACTCTACAACCACCTTGGAGAGTGGCTGCGCTCGAGTGAGACCGCCTGCGTCTTTCCTTACCCCTTCCTCGCAGCCCCCTCCCCTCTCTTCATACTTGTTGATATTGTCCATCCTAGTTCACGTTCATGGTACACAACACTGAGGTTTTGTGCCCGGCATAGCTTCTCTCCACCTGTTTCCCCATCCCTCCCCACTTGCCCTTGGTTCCCTGGACATTTTCAGTTATAAAGAAGGACATATTGGAGAAACTGATAGGAAAATGGGTATGCCTGGAAAGTATAAGATGGAGTGAAATAAATTAGACACACAAACTTGAACATCATATGGTATTTCTCCTCTGAATGACTCAAAATGCAAAGTAAGAAGAAAGGAAGGACAGAATGAGAGAAAATGGGATAGATCTCTTGCAGGGGGAAAAGCGACTTTAAAAGGCCAGCTCTTTCACTCTACTTCTCCTCTGTTACTAGGGTTTTTTTTTTTCTAATATCTGAATTCTGAGCAATGAGTTTGAATTCTAACCTTAAATATGCCACTGACGTGCTTTTAAAAGGGAGGCTGGAAAGAGATCTTCCACTGAAGGTCAGGAGTGAGTTGCCCCGAATCGCAGCTTCTGGCAGAGCCTTGGATCCGTCCGAGGGAAGCATGACCCTGATGGATTCCAGCCTCTCCTCTCCTCCCACAGCTGTAGCACGAGGAGCCAAGAGAAGAACGAAGTGTGGGGCTCACCAGAGCCCTAGGGCCCAGCGGGAACAAGGGAAACCTGAGTAAACACCACCCAGTCAGCCTGGGAGCTCCTGTACTTGAAAAGTGCAAGTTAACATCACCTCAGTTTCCAGTAGGAAGTAAGTACAGGCAAATCTTCTCTCCAGCGTTCCTTACCTGACTGCGTAGCTGGGCGTGGTGGCTCAGGCTTGCAAACCCAACACTCTGGGACACTGAGGCAATGCTGCAAACTGAAGTCCAGCCTGAGCAAGACTGTCTCAAAATAGGGAAGGTGCTTGCTTTTTAACTTATTAGTGTAAGAGCGCAGTGCTTGATGCCTACGCTCCTTGTGCCCAGTTGGCGCATGTACACAGCACATCTTCACTCCTTCTCTGGTCCTCTTCCCTTCCCTCCCTCTCCCCTCCCTATCCTTTGATCCCCTTCTCCTTCAAAAGCAATCTGTTCCCCACCATGTATAATCTATCTTTTATTTTATTTTATTTTATTTTTATGTATTTAGTACAGGATCTCACTGCACAGATCGGACTCTTAGTAATCCTCCTGTCTTCAGCTTCCCAAGTGCTGGGATTACAGACTGTTACTGCTCTGTAACATGTACATGCCACCCGGCCCAGTCTCAATCACCATCTCAGCATGCTCTGGGGACAGAGCCTACACAGAACACAGGGAATCAAATCCTGGGCCCTGCACCTGACTAAACAGGTGTTTTAATCTGCTGAGCTATCTGGCTGGCCCTAATCTATCTTTCATCTTGCTCTTTGTCAAAATAAAAAAATTGTAAAGGGCTAAGGATGTTGCTCAGTGTGAAGGATCTGGGCTCACTCTGCAATGTGTGTGCTGGGGGAGGGGACTGGAAGCCCTGAATTCTGGGATTTGGAAAATTTACACATAGAAAGTGAAATATGAACATGACAGAAGCAAGACCATTCACTTATACACACTAGATGGGTAAGACAATGATCCTGAAAAACATGAGGGGATTTTTGAAACTAGCAGTTAAGCGGTAAGATTCTCACCCCAACTAATTATATATGCTGATACCTGTGAACCAAGCAACTGCACTGAATTTAACAAAGTGTAATAGAAGGGTCATACTCCAAATGCCTTCCATTTTGGTCTTCTAAATATGTACTTCTTGTCATGACATACCAGCTATTACTATAC
>PVKA01031658.1:0-26050 GCA_004027165.1 Ctenomys sociabilis | reverse complement strand
TTTTTTTTTTTTTTTTTTTTTTTTTTTTTTTTTTTGTCTTTTTGAGACAGGGTCTCACTATGCAGTTCAGGCTGGCCTTAAACTCACTTTGTAGCTCAGGCTGGTCTCGAACTCACAACAATCCTCCTGCCTCAGCCTCCCAAGTGCTGGGATTACAGGCCTGTGCCACCACGCCCGTCTGAGATTATTGTTGATGCTCAGCATATTTCCCACAGAGGAACAATCACAATGAGAGATTTGAACAAGTTCCTCTCAAAGAAATCTGACATTTCATAACTGGCCTATTTGTAATAATTTTCAGCACGTGTTTACAACATGGCACACTAGCCGGGCGTGGTGGTGCAGGCCTGTAATCCCAGCACTCAGGAGGCTGAGGCAGGAGGACTGTTGTGAGTTCAAGACCAGCCTGAGCTACAAAGTGAGCTTAAGGCCAGCCTGAACTGCATAGTGAGACCCTGTCTCAAAAAGACAAATAAAAAGAAGAAAAAACAAAATGCACACTAATTTGTCAATTGCTACTATCTGCATAATAAGAAATAATAGATACCTGTATTTTCATTGCATAGATGCAACTTCTCAATTTCAATTGTTAATCATTCATTACATGTGATAGAACTGGTGGTGGCTTTAAATTCACCATTCTATAGTATCACACTTTTTGTGGTCTACTGTATTATATTCACACACTGGATAATAACACAGGACTATCTTATGGAGTAAGATGTTGGTAAAAGCTGGCTGGCTGTTCATGTCATTAAAGGTACTAGGTGGTGAGTGCATCAATGTAATTTATGTTTTAGTTTGTGTATCCAAGGGCTATTGTAGTGATTAATGAGAAGGATAAAGAATGTTACTTTAACTTTAGCAAAAGGCATTACACACAGTTTACAATTCATAGGACCACATTATTTTTGCATGTCTTAAATTGAATCTTTCAGTTTTAGTCACTGTTTTCATGATTACTCTATCACCACATTTACATGCATTTAATGTACTTACAATAAATTAAATTTGATATGGTGATTCCCATTTATTTTTCCCCACAAAATTTAAATCTCTCACATAATCTGTGATGACTTTATGACCTCTCTTGACTGAACATTTCTGTGACTATCTATGACTTTTACTGCCATGTAAATGGCAGTAAAAGATTAATGTGTGAGTAGTATAAAATTAAAATTCCACAGGATATATACTATGTTAGACATAATCAAGGAAGTACAGTTTGCTGCATATGTCATAGTTAGTCTTTAGAGTTGTTTTATTTCCAGTACTCATGAGCCTTGAGCTGGTCATACAAGAACACAAAGAAGATTCAGTGTTTTCATATTGTCCCAAGATAGAAATCATACCCAATCTCATCTTCCTTTTTATATATAACGTCAATTTTGTGTATGCTAAGCTTCCCTTTCCAGCAAGACTAATTAAAAGCATAAGTTAATAGGAAATAAACAATGCTCAATGATAAAATTGGCTTCAGCAAAAGAACTCAATTCAGTACTTCCACAAAGTGACTAGTATGCTATAGAATAAAAAGATAAGACAATGATGTTAGAAAATAGGTATGTAATTATAATCCTTTACTCTTCCATTATATGATAACAATCATTTATGAGATATGATCTGTTATGGTTTAGTTATAGATGTCCCCTCAAAACTTCATGCCATCACAGATGAGGCTTTTGAGAAACAAATGGATTATGATGTCATTAGAGCTGGCTTGCTTAAAGAAAGTGGAATCTGTCAAAAAGGAAGAGGCAGTTCTCTGAAGGTATGGGCTAGAGGGGTTTATCTCCTTTTCCTCTTCCTCCCTTTATTCTCGCTGCTTCCCACTTGCCATGAAGTGAGCCAGTTTCTTTTATAAGTGTTTCTTCTATGATGCTTCTTCCTTCAAACAAGCCAACCAAAAACTGAAATTTTTATAAAATGCCAACCAATACAAGCCTTTCCTCCTTGAAATTGTGTATTTCAACTGTTGCATCTCAGAGATGAAAAAGTAACTAAGACAAAAGAGGAATAGATATACTACAGGAAAGTAAGAGAAAGCATTATTAATTAGTCCAGTTAAAATGTTACACACTGAATCTGTCAGAAGATGAAACAGATAAAACTCTTGAAGACATGGGAATAGGCAGGAATGAAGACTGTTGTCTATTTAACAAAGTAAAGAGACAACATACAAAAGAAAACAATGCCATGCTACTCCTCAATCAGAGGATTAATATTTATAATTTGCACAGACTTTCAACATAAAGACATATCAACATAAAAGACTCAATCAAAAATGGGCAATTGAAATGAATAGACACTTCTCAAAAAGCATTCCAAATGGCTCATGAGTATGTGAAAAATGTTCAGCATCATTTCCCATTAGAGAAATACAAGTCAGAATAATTTTGAGAGTTAATCTTGTAAAAGGTAAGACTGGCCAGTATCAAGGATGAAAAATAGAACAAAAGCTAGCAAGGTTTTTGAGATAAATGAACATTTCTGTGGTTTTAGTGGGAATATAAACTAAAACTTTACTGAGGAAATCAGTAAGGAGATTGTTATGGCTTTTATCTAGTTGTCCCTTCAAAGTCTCATGCAGTCATGGGTTGGACTTCTAGAGTTTGAGGGGAACTCATAGTCCACTGGGATCGTGGGTGTGAGAGCTGCTGGCATGATGGGGATAAGTGCTGCTGGGATTATGGGTGTGAGTACTGTGACCAGCCAGGGGAAAATAATTTGAATGGGACATAATGAGCCATATTTGTTCTCTGCTATTATTTCTGCTACTTCTACATTTTGCACTCTGCTCTTTGCCACTGCCATGAAAAGCTGTTCTGCGCCATGTGCCACCCTGCCTTGGAACCAGCTGAGCATGGACTGAAATCTCCAGTAATTGTAAGCTAAACAAACCTGTCCTTCCTTCATTTTTAGTGTCAGGTATTTGTCCCAGCAAGAAGACAAGAGTAACTGAGACAGAATTTGGTACCAAAGAAGTGGAATCATTGCTGTGGCTAAACCTAAATATGTGCATTACAAGCTTTTGGGAATGGCTTATGGGAAGAAATAGGAAATGTTTGGACATGTCACCTAAAAGAGAAGTGCTGGAACAGCTTTGGTTGTTCCTTATGGGAGATTCTGGTCAAAGCTCAAACCAGAGGGTTGATAGAAACCCTGCATGTAAAAACCAGGCTGTGGATGTTTCTGCTGGGAAGAAGGACTGAATTTGTTGTGGGACTCTAGATAATTTGTGTTATGGCTTGGCAGAAAGTTTGTCTGAATTTTGCTCATGTCCAGATACTTTGCCTGAGACTGAGATTAAGCATGACAATCTGAGTAGTCTTTCAAAAAAAAATTCAAAGTAGCCAAATATTGAGGCCTTGGCATGGGTGTTGTTGAGGGCGTTTAGCCAGATTTATGTTGAGAATCAAGATAAAAAATCCAAGTAGGATGATTTAAAATGTGAGTTCAGCCCGAAAGGATGCTCTAGTAATGCTGTGGAATTCAACGATATATCTGAGAGGATTTACATCGCTGGAAAGCAACAATAGAGTGAAAAGGAGGTCTGAGGGAATCACAGGAGATGGCAGGTCTCCAGCCTTTGCAGCCTAAGAGCAACAAGGGTGAGGGACTTTGCCTTTGGGAAATACCTGCAGAACCCCATGTTCCAGAATGCTGTCAGTGGCCATGTCACGTTTCAGAATGGCACCAGCATAGAGAATTTATTCCTCAGAATAAATCCCCAGGGTCAGAGTGCGCAGCATTCCAGGCATTTGACACCTACATCCAAGAGAGAAGAAAGACTAGCTATTGCTCCAACTGGCAGCCGACCTTGGCAGCATTCATGTTGTGTTTTTTAAGTATTTTCAGAATTCAAGAGTTCTGTGGTTAAGAAAGATTCCACCTAGATTTCAGAAGACCTGAGAGGTCAGGGAGTATGCCCCTGTGAGGGCAATGTGTAAAGGTGTGAGGGAGAAGCCTATTCAGTGGAAACCCCAGAAGATTGGAAAAACTAGGAAGGTTGATTATCTAAGAAAAGCTATAAGAAGGGAGCAAATCAGACTCAAGAGAGAAACCATGGGAGCTCTCACTAAAAGTGCCATAGGGCTGGAGCTGTGTAAGGCCAGAGGAGCTCCAAATTCATCTCTGATTGCTTTGGATGTTCTACATGGAAATATAGCATTTAATGTTTGCCCTGTTGGATTGTGGACTTGTATTGGTCCAAGTGCTTTGTATTCCCCTGTTGTTTGTAACTTTTGGAATGGTAATGTTTATCTTGTGCCACCGAATGTTGGAAATGTTTAACTTTTCTCATTTTTGTTTATTTTGTTTTGTTTTTCTGTATTTTAGGGAAGGGCCTACAGGGTGTTCATGGTCTCACTACTAAATTGGAAAATCCTAGCGATTTTCCTGTTTATAGCCTCTCAAGTGCTGGGATTATACTCCACCACACCCAGTCTCACTCATTATCTCAGCACACCCTAGGGATCGAACCCATGGCCCTTGAGCCTGCTTGCAGGTGCTTTAATCCACTGAGCTACTTGGATGGCTCTGAACTTTTCATTTGTATGGGGGATCACAGTGAAGTTTGCCTTAGATCCTGGAAGAGAACTGTGACTTGGACTTTTCAGGAATGCTGGAACTGTTGGGATTTTGGAAACTTTTAGAGATGAACTAAGATGTTGTTTATACAAAGTGTAGGCATGAGTCTTCAGGTGTCAAGGTGCCGAATGTTATGGTTTGTGTCTAGTTGTCCCCTAACACCTTATGCAGTCATCACTTATAGAGTTTGTGATTAACTCATGATCCGCTGGGATTATAGGTGGGAGTACTGCATGCAGCTTGGGGCAGATAGTCTCAGTGTAACATGAGGGAGACAGAATTGCCCTCTGTGGCTATTGTTGCTGCCAGTTCTACATTTCACACTTGCTCTTTGCCACTGCTGTGAAACTTTGCTCTCTGAAATGTGCTGCTCTGCCTTGGAGTCACATGAGTGTGGACTGAAACCTCCAATAACTGTGAGCTAAATAAGCCTTTCTTATTTTCATTTTGAGATTTGAGTATTTGTCTCAGCAACAAGAGAGTAGCAACTGAGACAGGGATTCTGAAAAAAATTAAACATAAAATTCTATTCAACCATCTATAATTCCAACTATAATTATTTTTCATATCTTTCAGAATAGTTACAGTTATCATATTATAGTACTATATGAATAGCATAATATCTGAATGAGAGCATTGACATGCATGGCCATCAACAGATAAAGAAAGCAGGTTATATGCACACAGTGCAATAGTACTTAACCATATAGATGGAAAAATTCATGTCATTTTGAAGAAAATTGTTATAATTAGAGATCACAATGCTAAGTGAAATAAATCAGAGGATAAATATCAAATAGCTTATCTTATATGAAACCTCAAAGTAGTACTATCTTTTAAAAAAATCTTATTTATTTTAATGAGAAATAGCAATAAAAGTTTCAGAACAGGTTAGCAGGATGGTTCTAATAATTAATACATTACATATTATCATCTTCATAGCACTTATTCAGAGGACAAATGCAGACATGATATCTTGTCTAACCAATATTGGTACAAATCACTTTTCTCATTGAACTTAGAGTGGGTAGCTATATGTCTATCCTACTTTGAATATACATATTTTTTCACTACAAAATGTATACATAACTTAAAGATTCGAATGAAAGAAAGATGGTAGGAACCTTGGAGTTTGACTTTCTGCTTTCAGTGGCAGAAGAGAGAGAGAAGACAGTGGGAAAAGTGAAGAAAAGTGATCAAGATAAGACATTTATGTGTAGCATACAAATATTAGGTGTGCACATAAAGATACACTATAATAAGTGAAATCATTATGGTCAGAACAAATATTTGGTTAGGGTGACAGTAAATGAGAAAAAATGTGATATTTGCTCAATTTTTAATGTAAGGGTATCAGTATTTGATTAGAAATTATATACCACTTGTTCAATAGTCTTAATTCTATATTGGATCTAGAATCTTGACATACATATCACAAACATTGAAAAAAATATTACATATAAACATATGAAAGCCATTTTTCTCTTATCTTATATATCTGGGTTTTTTCAATTGGAAGCTTATCTTCATTTTACATTAATAAAACCATTATTTTCAGATATAATTCTATAGGAATAAGGAAATATAAAACTTAATAACTGGTGAAAGGTAGTTATCCTTTAGTCATACTTTTTGGAAAAGGACAAAGCTTCATTTTAGGAATGAACAGATATAATGAGGCATTGTATCTGTTCAGGGGAAAAGAGTTTTAATTGCAGTCTTTTGAAAATATGTCCATAATAGTATGCTTTGTCAGGTTAATTTTTTAAAATTCCCAAATATTTGCTTTGAGAAATTCATTGCAAATGGCAAAAAATCCATGCATGTTGTTTGGCTATAAGTCTTTCCTCACTCTTTCAAAGATGAATATGTTGGAAAAAATTCAGATTTCTAAAGCTATTCATAGAGAGAAGGCTGATTACATTAGAAATACTGAAGGTAACACTGCTTTGTGTAGAGGCTATGGGAATTCTTGGAGGTGAAGTCGAAGTACCAGGAAATCCCAGAGATTGCCAGTGCAAGGGAGAAACATTTTATGTTTGTTAAATTAAGAAATAGCATTTCACACTGAGTTCTCTCTCTTGAACTGAAGCTTCTGACTTACCTCACATCTGTACTAATTGAGAACCCCATTTTGCTTGAAAGTAGCCTCTCTAAAAAGAGCACAATGCCCATATATTATACACTGTTCCCAATTATAAAATAGAAGTGACAGAACTGATTTGGCTCAATTTCCCATTCCAGATATCGCATATCTGTGAAGTTCAATAGAGACAAAATGCTTTGGAGGTACTAGAAATATAAAACTTGCATTCATCAAATATACTTAATCCATTTCCTTTTTTAGATTCTTATCACAGGTTTTTATGATATGAAATGAAGTAAATGTCATACTTCACCCTATGTGACCAGAAAACTTCTTGCATTACATAGTCAAATATTGTGGCACTGGCAAGAACACTTTATTCTCTTAATACAGCCCCATTTTCAAAAGGTTACTAAACTTGATGAACATTCTCTGGGTGGAACCAGGAACTAGGAACTCAGAGACAGTCTCACTCTTCAGAGAAAAGTACAAGTTGTACTTTTATCATCCTTCTGAAGGAGAGCATGCTCGCCAGTACAACATACCAGGAATCCTAATCCTACTGAGCCAGTGTCATCATTCTTTATTCATTAATTTTTTAATTTACTTTCTATTTTATCGAAGTACAAATATCAATCAGATAGTTTCAAGACATCTTAACAAGACAGATTCGATAAGTTAATACATTGCAAACTGTTTTCATAATGTTTTAGTATCATACAAGGTGCATACATGATATTATATTTATAGATATTATTGTAGCAGTTGTCTCTTATCAATAAATTGAGTGTAGCTACTTACTTATCTTATAAGGAAATCAACCAACAACAAATGTTGGAGAGGTTGTGGGGAAAAGGGAACACTTCTCCACTGCTGGTGGGAATGTAGACTGGTACAACCATTGTGGAGGTCAGTGTGGAGACTCCTCAAAACAGTAGGACTAGAAATCCCATTCAAGCCGGCTAACCCCTACTGGGAATTTTCCCAAAGGATCTAGTCATACTTTTAATAGTCCATGTAAAAGGAAAATTCTTTATATCTTATTCCCTAATAATCACTTCCATATGTACACATTTTAAATTGTTAAAAAAGGCATTGATATTACAAAATTTCTTTAGCATCTAAAACATTGCATTGGTCAAGCTTTACTGGAAAGAAGGTTTATAATATCTGATAAGTGAACAAATGTATGTAAGGACAAGAAAGCAAAATTATTATGTAAAGCCTACTGCAATTTGATTAGATACTCATAAATAAGACAGAATTTAAGTGAATATAAACACTTGGAAAATTTTACATGTCTGCCAATATTGTCCTATTCATCAGTATAACTAGAAAGAGTGTATATGGTTGACTGACAAAATGAGATAAAGAAGACCCAATTATCTCTAAATTTGAGCCAAATATATGGCAAGAATTCAGACAAGTAGACTGATATCCTCAAAGTTTCAATTGTGTATGCTCAGCTCTTTGTCACCATGGTTACAGCCTGAGATTATATTCATGTTATAATGAGAAAATCCACATGCTGATGAAGTTACCAGTAAATAGGATAGTAGCCAATATTTCAATTTCAACTTGGAGGGCTGTTCTTGAGAAGAAATTTGAGGAGCAGACAAAAGAGTAAATCACAAGGAGAAGGTCTTGAGGCTATAAACGAAGGAAATGTAAGGAGTTTTACATGCTCAGCAACTCCTTACTTCCAGCCGGCCTTTCTTTCTGTAATGTGGTAAACATCTCAATGAACTAATCATTCTATTTTTCACAAGTACTCAGCTTTTTTCCCAGAAGGCACTGTGGCACGAATGATATAATTAATAACTCTACCGTGAATATATTCTAGGTGGATTTTGTTATATGTTTCACCTAAATAATAGTCAAATTAGACTATGTTAATGTTATCTTTGATCCTGAGATGCTACAAATATTATATGTGTTTCTTATATCCACAGCTTACTATATTCTTTCTCATTCTTCAGTTTCCAGGGAACTGCTATTAGGTGTTCAATCATGGCATGCCACTTTTCTATTTAAAACACTTCAGTGAGTTCTGGGGATATAGCTCAGTGGCAAGTGCCTGTCTGGTAAGCACAAGGTGCTGGGTTCAATTTCTCGTACTAAAATAAAAATGTAAAACTAGGGGCTGGGGAGATGGCTCAGTGGAATAAGTGCTTCCCTGGCAAGCGCAAGGGCCTGAGTTCAATCCCCAGTTCCACCAAAAAAAAAAAAAAAAAAAGTAAAAAGTAAAAATAAAATATAATGGAACTTTTTTGTTTTTTTTCTTGACCAGGAAACTAAAATACTTTACCACGGTATGAACATTTTTATCCAGTCCTATACCATGCCACATACCTGAAATCACTCCCATTTATTCTTGGTTAATCATTACACTCAAGCCACACCAGTTTTGTTGTCTTACTCAACATGTCAACAACACACTCAGCTTAGTATTTCTGCGTTTTGTCTTCATTGTACTTGTGAATTTCTCATTTTATCATGGTCTCTTCTTAAATAATCCCTGAGTAAAAAAGGATATTTATTTGTAGCTATACTTTGAAAAATGGTACTCATTTCTAGCATTCTCCATTGTGTATTTTTCATTTATCTTTTCTCATCTTTAGCAATCGCCAATATCTTGCATGTATTTTATAAAAATTTTTATTTACTTTTTCATATAGAACATAATCTTTTATGCAAACAGGAAGGTTTCATGCTTTTAGATCATATATATATATATATATATATATATATATATATATATATATATATATATATCACCCAGAACTGATATAGCATATAGAAAATACTTAACAAATGTCCATTAAAGGTAGAAATAAATGTAAAAAGAAAATAGTGGAGCAGGGCTAGGGACATAGCTCATGGGTCTGAGCACCCGACCCGCCTGGGAAGCAGAAGGAGTCAAGTTATATCCCCAGTACCACATCCCATGCTGGCCAAGTAAGTGCATCACACTGGCAACAAAATCAGGTGTGGGAAGTATGGTAGTGTACACCTGAAATCCCAGTTTTGGAAGGCTGACACAGGATGATTATTATGAATCTGAACCTCGTAGTGAGACCCTATATCTAATCAATCAATCAATCAATCCATAGAAAAAAAAGTAGGGCAGCTGAAGCTTATTTTCCTGAAGTAATGGTATTTGCATTATGTATGCTTATAGAACAATAATAAATTGGTATATTAAATTATCTTAATTTCATATATTTGTATATTAGAAATGCAAATATTGTCAGTAGTATCTACAGAAGTCTCTCAATGACATTTAGATATTAGCCTGGTCTACTGAGATGGCTTCATTCACATGTTTGTGTTCTTGACAGAGATAAGTACAAGTACGGCATTAGTGTATTCTATCAATGTGATCATGCAGATATTTGTATATCTAACTCAAGTTCAGAATGTGAGTTAGAAATCCCTATATAGTGTATGCTGGTTCCAAAGGCAAATACACCAGAAATCAAAGAAAAAACTTTCATGTCCTGTAACAAACTAGTCTTAGAAACTACACAGGTTTACTTCTAAGGTATCACATGAGCAGTAGCTTTATATGCTAATAGAGATTCAAGGAAACGGTTCATACACATAACATTTTTCAATGAAATAGATATTAAAGAACTGGGGGCTATGTTAAAAATACTCATTGATGGATTCTATAATTAGTTTGGATTCTGGAAATTTTTTTCTCTTTTGATGCCTTAAGAGATGGAATTCATCTTATTGAGTAAATCAACTAGATACTCAGAAATGAACAAAAGTATATTACTTGCTGTTAAGCATGAATGTAATATCTTCATCTTTCACTTTATCTTTTTTGGGCCCAGGGAGATGAGTGGAATAAGTACTTCACTAGCAAGTTCAAGGCCCTGAGTTCAATCCCTGGTTCTGCCAAAAAATTTTAAAAATAATAAACAAAAACAAAAACAATACACTTTGTATTTTTTTTAATCTCTGAAGGATAGTGACATATGTCAGGTAAGAAATGGAGGTGTCATTAAAAATTGACTATATTATAGCTTATTATTGTTTTAATTTAAATGTTATACATATTGAACAACATTGGAAAAATTATTGGTGGCTTTATGTCAAATATAGATTGATTAAAACTTATCAAACTATGAAACTGTAATCAAAATGTCATTTGAACTTAAAGTAGTTACTAGTTCAGCTCTGCTACTAAGCTGAAAACCTTCAATTCATCCTAACTTGTCTGCTAAATTATGCCTTTCATAAATGGAAGTAATAATCTCTAGCTCCATTCTCTACAGGACAAAACATGCTAAGGCAGTGTGGCCATTGACATAGTGGTTTAATACATATTCACAAAGTATATTATATTGTTTTCTTTCAATATTATTGAGAAATAAATAACAATGAGATAGTATCAAAACTCAATAAGACAATTTCAATAATTAATACATTGTGCATTGTTATCTTCTTAGTGATTATCCATAGAACAAGAATCACACAGGATATCCTGTCCAAACACTATTATTACAACTTTTTCTACTCATTGAATTAAGTAAAAGTAGCTGTATATCTATCCTAACTATTCTGTATATACAAATAAAAAACGATCCTCCCTTTGTATCTGCTTTTTTGTTTAGTCCTGTCAGAGATGGGTATTCCATTGGCATCTAAACACTATAGGTGCGTGAATTCAGCAAAACAATCCAACACAGTCCAGCAGTCCACAATAGGAGTGGGTTATCTGCAGAAGTTGTTGACTAGAGCCTTTCACAGTTCAGCATATTAATATGGCTTTACTTTATATACATCACTTTTATACTTTTCTGCTGGATGGTTAAGACCAAGATAAAGTGAGATCTATATAACAAAAAATGTAAGTTTTGCATATGATAAGTTCATTTACATAACCTCAGGATTTATCCTGTAACCCTGTACCACAGTTTCTAGATCCTTTGCTGGTGTTATCCTTCTAGATGGGTCATGGCCATTGCTTGACCAATTTTCTCTCTGTAAAAGCCTAAGAGAATGATTTCTCTCCATGTAACTCTCCTTAGGCACACTCTACATCATTGATCACTTTGCTCTGTGGCCCCATAATTTCCTTGATCAGAAAATTTGGGACACAACAGAGTTACATGATGTTACAGTACAAGTTGTCTTATGTCCTGAGTCCTCACTGACTTTGAAAGACTAAGGCAAAAATGTTTGCTGACCTTACAGCCTTTCCTTTTCTCTAATTTTTGATCTGCAAACTTAGGTTATTAAACTTCCAGAAGAGAAGTTTGTTATTACCCCACAAGATTACTCTAATTAACTCTCTATTTATCAATCACCTTAGGCATAACATGGAACAGATACTTTCCATCAAGTATTGGTAAGTTAAACTTTAAGTCCCTACAGAATATGAAGAGAAAAACTAATTTAAAAAAATAGAAATAAACACTTGCATATTTTTACACAGAAATTTAGAAATCAAACCATGTACAGCTTTGCAGCAGGACAGTCCTCTGAGATATTTTTTCTTGTGTCTTTTATCATTTATTACTTCTTATCTTTAAAAAAACAAAAAAACTTTTACTTGAGAGACAGTATGGTAATAATTGGTATGTCATGACAAGAAGTATGCATTTAGAACACCAGAATGACAGGAATTGCAAGTGTGACCCTTCTATTGCACACTGCTATCCTCAGTGCAGTTGCTTGGTTCACAGGTATCAGCATGTATAGTTAGTCAGAATGAGAATCCTTCCAATTAACTGCTAGTTCCAAAATCCTGCTGATGTTTCTCAGGATCATTGCCTTACCCATCTTGCACATATACATATTTGGTTTTGCCCATGTTATGCTTCCCAGCTTTTCTCCTTGCCCTCTCCTCATTGCCCAACCCTCAAGTTCTCACTTTCTTTTTTATTCTATTATACCTTCCTATTTGTATTTCTTCTTTTGAGTTCTTGTACTAGGGAGATTATATGATATTTACACAAGTGGGTCTGGTTTATTTCGCTTATAAGTATATCTTCAAGTGGTATCCACTTAAATATGAAGGCTTCAAGTTTATATTTATTTATAGCTGCGTAATACTCCATTATATAAAAACACCACATCTTTTTCATCCATTCCTCAGGTGACGGGCATCTTGGTTGGTTCCAAGATTTGGTTATCACAAATGGTACTCATATAAACATAGGTACACATATATCACCATGATACGATTTTTGCAGACCATCCTGGAAAATTCCCAGTAGGGGGATAGCTGGTTTGAATGGGATTTCCAGTCCTAGGATTTTCGTGTGTATAATTTTATTCAGTCTTTTCTATCATGTTCATTGATAAATTCTCACTTAAAATCAATAAGTATGGACTCTGCTATAGATAGATAGATAGATAGATAGATAGATAGATAGATAGATAGATAGATAGATAGGTAGATCAAATATGAATAAATTGGGAGAGCAAATAGAGTGCTATTAAATATACAAATTGATTTATTTTTATTTTAAAATAATTTTACATGATAATTTGCTTCCTGCCTTGTTATAGGTTAATTTTGTTTCACAGAACCATGTGTTGAAATTGCAGCATGCTTTAATTGCAGAAATAATTTAATTTGGAAATACATTCTTTGCAGCTACAAACACATAATGATGCACAATACTAAACTAGGGTGGTTTTGAATCCAGTGATTGATGTCCTTTTTGAAGAGCAAAATTTTGCAGAGAAAATGTCATGTGAGCCAGGCGTGGTGGTGCAGGCCTGTAATCCCAACACTCGGGAGGCTGAGGCAGGAGGATTGTTGTGAGTTCAAGACCAGATTGAGCTACAAAATGAGCTTAAGGCCAGCCTGAACTGCATAGTGAGACCCTTTCTCAAAAAGACAAAAAAAAAAAAAAAAAAAAAAGAAAGAAAAAAGAAAAAAAGAAAAGAAAAGAAAATGCCATGTGACAGCAGAGACAGAGATTGGCATGGTGTAGTGGCACATCAAGGAACATCATGGATTTCTGGCAGCTACAAGATGCTAGAATGGATCAAGAATGAGTCTTTCAGCCTGGGAGATGGCTTTGTGGAATAAGCGCTTCCCTGGCAAGTGTAAGGTCCTGAGTTCAATCCCCAGTTCAGCCAAAAATAAAAGAATGAGTCTTTCAAGTTATTTAATTTCCACCCAGGAGAAAAATACCCAATATTCTATAACAATTCCATAGTCATAGGAAACTATAACACTAAAGAATACTGAAGAAGGCAACACTCACGTATTGGCGGCATTGAGGGAAAAATGACTAGACAGAATTGCAAGTAAGGATGTGTAAGTTACAGTCTGAAGAACATCCGTCAGTACTAAACCAGAAGGGGAAAAGTGAAGTAATAAACAGATGTGACATTTAGTTAACATGGTTTACATAAATTCAAAATCCATAGAAGAAAGTCATGGAAAGATGTAATGAGAAACAAAAGGAAAAACAAATTTAAGTTTTACGTGGTATACACTGAAGAAGACCAGAAAACCTGTATATCTAATAACTAATATTTTCTCTTGAAAGCAGAGAATAATCTCTGCAGTCATACTTAAAATGTGTTTAAAAATAAATATTTTAAAATTTAAAAGAACTGTAAGTTATACAACTTCACAAATATAGAAGAAACTAAAAATAAAAAGCAAATCATCCCATATCTATCTATCTATTCATGTCTATCTGTCTATCTATCTATCTATCTATCTATCTATCTATCTATCTATCTATCTATCTATCTATCTCTTGAAGTTATTTAAATAAATTCATATAAAAAGTCTTTCTATTGACCTCCTATAGGGATTAGACAGTCCCTCATCAGTAGCATGTTTCCTGTTAATCCTTTAATTTAGACTTCTGACCTCCAGAACTGTGAAAAGATAAATTACTGTTCTTTTGAACCGCTTAGTTCTTAATTATTCTTTCAGTACTGGGGATTGAAGTCAGGACCTTGAGCTTGTCAGGCAGGTGCTGATGCCATTGAACTATCTCCCCAGTCTTGTTGTAAACCACTTAGTCTGTAGTAACTTATTGTGGAAACCCTAGGAAATTAATATGCCCCCAGCTACCTTCTATTCTATTTCTTTACTTTCATAACATTGGTACTACTAATTTGAAACATATTTTTGCCTCATCAATGCAGGTGTCCTTCTGAGAATCCCATTGCTGCTAATACCAAATGATATCAGTTTGCCAACAGCCTATACTTTTACTATTTATATTTTTCTATTGTGTGAAATGAGAATTTTATCCCTAAATTCTTTTAAACATCTATTCTCTTCTCAGGTCCCTCAGCTCCAAAAAATAAGTAGATCTAACTAGATGATGTCAAGAGCCGGGAAAAAAAGCAGAAATTAGCATCCGGGAAACTTTAATTCCACACGGAACGACTAAAAATTTGTCAGAAGAAAACATGATCTCTGTCTATAAAGCCCTGGAAATACTACAGTTCCTCAAATCTATTGTTGAAGAGGATGTGGATTTTGCAATTATGAAAGCAAAAGATACTTTCACATTACTTTACGTATTGCCCTAAAAGAATAGGACAGTTTGCTTTCAGTTCTTGTGACTCTGAAAACATTTTTCAGCTTTAAAAAGACAATATTGCATCTTCTATTGAAAAAAGATTTAAGAAAACAACACAACCAAACGTTATAATAGTGTTGCACATTCTAGACAGATAGCTGTTTGCTGTTCTCTAAAAACATGTTTAAGTTGTTAAGTTTTAAAATGTGCCTCTAATGAAGCAAACGCTATTGGTCAACGTTTTTAACTTTCAGAGTCAAAGACTTGGTTGATTTCAGTAAACTGTTGATATGAGATCTTAAGTGTTCACTGATGAAACTTTTCATTATTCCTGTGGCTCAAGTAGACCCATCTGTGGTGGACCCAGGTATTTTCAGGAGAGGTGAAATAGGTAGTACTGAAGCTGATGAATTTGTATTCTACAGTTTTTGAGTTCCTTCTCTTTAAAAACTTTTGTAAATTACAACATAAAAAGAAGCTGAAGTTACCATAGATACATAGGAGAACATAAATACTAGGAATATCCACATATTCATCCCACTTCTGGTTTATGCTTGAAATTGCTATTTTGGATTTCCTTGATTAAATGCCTGAAGTACACTTTGCAATAGCGATGAAAATTTAAAGAAATTCTGAAATCAGATTACACAGTACAGATTGTTTCATGTATATCCATGTCCTTCAAAATTTCCTTAGAATACACCATATGATTCATATCATGAAGCTATATGATTACCAGTTATACATTTATTTATATGATGTATAAATTTAAATACAAATAATATCTTGAAAATTTACACATTGGAAAAATAAAACAATTAGATATTTACTTGTTTTATGTGCACATTTTGTATGTAAAGTCATTGAAAATTTTCCTAATATCTTTCTGCACAGAATACCCTTTTGAGTATTGGATAATTTTACTATATATGAGCTGCAATGTATCTATTGATGGTAAAATCTATTTAGCAACTTTGGGTATATATTTATTTAAAAACAAAATAGAATATGTTAAGACAAAATACAAAAAGGAATATTAGCCTGCCTTACAAAGAGAAGGACATTTATTGTTTCAAATAATTTAAATTTGTTTTAAAGTTAGTTTTTATATGATGCTTGATCTATGCATGTATCATAAAAAGTCAATCAAGCTTATGAAAACAATTTAGCACACTTTGTGCTGAAAATATTGAAAATTCATTTCAGTAAGTGCTCTATGATCTCATATGTCTTGTATAAGCAGTTTATCTTTAAAAACCTGGCTACCAGGGTCTGGGAGACAAGAAAAGGAAAGAGACAGAAACTGATAAGAAGACAAAAAATTTAAGCCACACTATAGCAATAAGATTTATTGATCTATTGTATAGTATATTGACCACAGTTAATATGGGTCCCCATGTCTGCCTAAGCAGTTGCTTTAGTCCACTGAGCTACCTGGCTGGCCCTCTCATTTTTATTTTATTCCTCTTTTCCAGGTACTTTGAACTCATTTTATTGTCTTCATTCTTTTTTTTTATTTTAGGGAAGGGTCTACAGGATATTCAAGGTCTCAATACTAGATTGGACTCATAGTGATCAGCCTGTTTACAGCCTCCCAAGACCTGGGATTACTGACACACACCACCACACCCAGTCTCAATTGCCATCTCAGTGTGCCCTGGATGTGGGCCAGGCTAGCCAGGCAGTGGGAACTGAACCCCAGGCCTGTGCACCTTGCATTTGCTTTAATCCACTAAGCTATTTGGCTGGCCCTTGTTGTCTTTATTCTTAAGGCCTTGGGCCAGGCTGCGTCACACACTCTATACTATTCTGCAACCAGACAGCTGTTTTTTTTTTTTTTTGTATCATTCATTCATTTCGGGCTGCTGTTCCTTTCATGTATTCTTTTATTCATCCATTTGTCCTTCCATTTGAGAATTTATGAATCGTGGATCATCTTTTATGTAGCTATTGGGTTAGTTATTATACAGAGTACAGAATACACAAAACTGCTTATCATGTGGATCTCATAGTCTAATGTGGGCCAGTGGAATAAGAAAATAATGAAATATGTATTATGTCACAGGACTTAATTTTATGAAAATAAAAAAATGGTCAAATGTAATGGAGTATATGAGGTAGTCAGTACAAATGACAAGTATAAAAACAGGTAATCATGGATGATTTGTTGAAAAGATAGAATGACACTGTAAGTTATTGAGTCTAACAGGCATAAACTCAAAAGGTAAATCACTTAGTTAATTGTTATTGATAGACCATGAATAAATCATCTCTCTTTCAGTGATCATCTCCCTATATTGCTCAAAGTAGTCAACTGTGGCTATTACCAGCCACTGAGGTTTTATATATCTCTTCTAGCCACAGTTGCAAATTTCTATCTGTATGATTATTTCATTATTTTTCCCACATTCTGGAGAATTAAATATTCCATTAAGACAAGAATGTTCATATGCCATTATTTTTCTAGTATCAAGCCCAGTGCCTAGGATATGCCATGTTAATAAATGTCTCTATTACTCACACATAACAAAACATAAACAAAATGAACATGCTCAAATGAGATATTGAAAAAAATCAGTCTGAGTCTCAAAACATGAATATACATAAATCTAATATAAAATGGTTAGGGCATCGTAAGACCAAAACAATCATATTCGAGGGTTAAATATTTTTGCAGCATTAGTAAAGACTGAACAAAGCAAGTAGGAAAGGTACACAGGAAGAAATATACTCAGAAAAGACTTCCATCTAAATTTGAAGCCTTGGGCCTGGCTCAATTACGTTAGTGAAGTTGAATAGACGGGATGAATTACAATGTTAGGTCATTCAATGTGATATCAATTCACCCTCTGTTCAGTTTCTTGACTTTAGCATAGACCTCAGTCACTAGGCGGTCAAGAAGCCCAGCACCTTAAGCAGCTAAAGGTAAAGGCTAGCTACATTTCTTCAGATCACACACACCGTAAATGTTGCAACTGAAAACCAGTATGAACCATTAGACATATGAGTGAGGATGGTTTGAGTTTTTAGACAATTATAAGCTAAAACCTCTGCCTTTGAGTTCCCCCATGATAAAATGTGGGAAAAAAAGAACACTTGGTTATGGAAAGCCCTGCCCAAATGTTTAGATTTATAACAAAATAAAGGTTGTCAATACTTCAAGTCACTAAAATTTCAGGTAATTAATTATGGAGTAAAACCTTGACAGAACAATTGCTAAATCATCACCATTCAGTTACCCACAGAGACATGAAAGTTAATGAAATAATATACGTTAGAGTGGGTGGTAAATTTTAGAAGAGTAGTTGATGCTGCAAGTATGTACTGAAATTATAATGCACACAGTACTAATTATGAGAGATTATATGTTTCTCAGAAATACATATGTATATTTAAGGTTGTATTAAAAGACCATGCATGTCAAAGAACTGAGGAAATTGGTTATATGACAAGTAGTGAAGTCATAGTGAATACCTGTCTTGTACAAATCAATAAATAACAACCTGCTCCATCATTTTGTATACAGTGATTTACCATATTTAACATTTCTCCCGAAATCTGTCTCCAGTTGGCACAGCAAAAACTTGATCATGACCACAAACTACTACTTTCCTTTATTTATTTTTGTCTCTATCACCTCGTTATTTTTCTGTTGGTCATAATTAATCAGAAAATATATGCTTTTAAATTATTGTTAGGGGTATGCTCATAGTTAGAATGCTGCTACTCATTTTGTATATCACAAATTCTGTCTCTGGACTTGACCTGCAACAATCAATGAAGAAAATTAACCTTCTTACAAGAGTCAGCCTAAGCAGCTCATTTGGGGAGACAAAAGACCATAAAGGATTTCCTGGAGTTAAAAAAATGTCTAACTTCTAGTCTTTAGCTTTATTATGGATACATCATCGATACCAAGGCAACTATCTTGCTTCTAGAGTTCACCCAAAACTGGGGATACATCAGAAGGTAAGAGAACTCTTAAATTTGGATCAACGTAGTAGTCAAAAATTTCAAAGTGAATCCTCAAATATAAGTTTGGAGAGAGCAAGAAAATGTTGTGATTCACATTACTCTCTATTGTGTTGAAAATGTTATTTAGAGAATTTTGCAGAACCCATGAGGCCAGTCTAAAAATGAAAATTAAACTTCCAGTGTTCTGGGGAAAAATGCTTTCACTGCATCCCTAAAATACATATATTTCTAACTATGTTTTCTAAAATATCACTGTTAAGAGAAAACAAATTGCGTTGTTGATTCACAAAAGTTCTTTTGTGCAATCAATGCATATTTATATAAAGCAATGATGGAGCCTAAAACATACATCTAAAATGTCATTCAGCATTATCTGCTAGAGAAAACTACATGAAATTCGTGGAAGACTTATTTTTAGTGTAAAAGACACATGCTGCGTTTGAGAACTTCTAGGATGCAATGATCCATTCACAATTAAAATGGTGGAGTTTCAGCTAATTATGCCATATTGTTCATATTCTAGTTGTACTATTCAAAGAATAAACAATTTTAGCTGGTAATCTCAAACTCTATGACATGATATTTGAATGACTTTTATCTTCCTAGCTGAAAATATATTCTGATATGGAGATCTACAGGAATCCATGGAATTTCTTTACTTAGGACAATATCCTAAATGAAAAATATCTAAAATTCTTATTGGTTAGTTAAGTGTTTTCCTAAATAAAGGACTGATTTAACCTCCCTAACCTCAAAGTTTTAATAGCACCTGATAAGAATCTATATTTTTATATTTGTTGAAATAAGTAGAACAGCATGGAATTAGAATAAAGATTGAAGCAGTTTCTTTTTCCTTGCTTGATCACATTCACCAGACAGTTTCCCAGCAGACTTCAAACTAACTTTTGAAGATGTTTTCAATAGAGTAAAATAATGAGCAATATTTCTACCCACCTACACTCTCTGCCTTTAGAAATTTAAGCAGCTCAGTGGTTCACAAATTTTGCTTCATTTTTAAAATGTCATAAGTTTATTTTTCTGCACTTATACGTGTTTTTCTACAATGGTTTATTCAAATAATATATACAACCTATGTCGAGCTTTATCATTTTTGATACATGATATATTCTGAAGTATATTAGGTATATAAATTTTAAAAATTATGAAAGCAAACTAAATATTGCAATTAGTCCCCTTCAGGATACTCCGTTTCCTTCACTTCAAACACACTTATTCCATTATTCTTGTCACTTTCTCCAGCAGGTCTGGAATTTGTCTTTCATAAATATTTTAGTTACACTCCTATGTGTGCCTCAAAACCCTGAATTGATTGAAAAGGTTTACTTTTATTTTTATCTTTCCTTTTTTTACATGTGTCTGGATTAGTTCACTTCAGGGAATGGCCTTAAGATGCATCCATTTAGCTAGAAATGTTTCAAGGGCATTCTTCTTAGTGACAGAGTAGTACTCCATTATGTAAAAAAAAAAAAAAAAGCTGCATCTCCTTTACCTATTCATTTATTGATTAGCATCTGGGTTGTTTCCAAGATGTAGCTATCACAGACTGTGCCACTATAAATGTAACTATGCATATATTACCATGGTATGATGCTTTTAGTTCTCAAAAGGCTTACATTTCATGATCCTTTTTAATTTCCCAAAGACCCAGAAGTTGCATGACAGCTGACCCAATGAATAAGGCGAAGATACACCACAATGTTTTTAACAGCTTGACTTTCCATTGCATAGCAGTGGGCAGAAGAATTGGCCATATTTGATCATGTCTGGTAAAAGTGCTTCCTCATGAAAGAGGAAGCAATACTTTAGAATGTATCAATAGCAGTGGGATATGTGTGTTAGAAGTGGGAATGTAGGTCAGAAAAATATCTCAGTAGACTAAACGCATGCTTAGGCAAGCTCATGAAACAAGGTTTCGTCTTCAGTACTGTATGCTGCCCCAGCCCTGCCCCCAGTTGCACTGAGCCAGTGACAGAGTCTGGGCATGGTAGTGGATGCCTGTGATCCCAGAGCTGGGGAGGCTGACAACAGGAGGATCACTATGAGTTTGAGCAGCATGGTGAGACTGTAACACATACATAAAAATAAAGAAAAGTGGGACTGTCTGCAATTTTCACCTTCTCAGGGAGCAGTGGTTGGTGGTAATTTGTCTTTTACCGAATGCACTTTTATTAAACACTGACCATACATTTCAATCATATCTTTTATTTAGTTAACATTTAACTGTTTCATGTAACAATATTTCAGGTACTTAAAGATATTTACACGTATCTTTATTATTATTATTATTGTTATTAATTATCATTATCATTATTATCAGTTTTTGAGACAGTGTCCTGCTCTGTAATTCAAGGCAGGCTTGAACTCACTATATATCCCAGACTGGCCTCAAACTCAAGATAATCCTTCTGGCTCAGCCTCCTGATTTCTGAATCCTGAGAGCTGGGATTACAGGCACGTTCCATCATGACTGATTTACATGCAATTTCAATCCATGCTTATTTGTTAAAATGGTAGAGAAAACACACAAAAGTGAAATTTATGTGGTAGATAGTATGAACAGCTTGTCTTTAATATATATTACTGATATGTTTTCAAGATAGTTTTTTTTTTTTTTGTTTTGTTCTGTTTTTTGTAATTAGTACAGTCTACAGGGTCTCACTACACAGATTGGACTCAGTGATTCTCCTCATAGGTGCTGGGATTACAGGCTCGGGCCACCACACCCAGTCTCAGTCACTGCCTCTCAAAGTGCCCCAGCAGTGGAGCTCATGATAGTTGTGTCAATTTTATTTAGTAGTGTAAAAAGTTCCAATTGCAGAACCATTTTTTCAACACTTAATGCTTTCAGTTATTTTTTTAATTCGTACTGTTGTCACCATAATGGTTATGTGATTTTTTTAATAAGGTAGTACAGGGTCTACAAGGTCTCACTATGTAGATCAGACTTGTAGTGTTCCTCCTGTTTTAGATTCCCATGAGCGGGTATTAGGGTATTACAGGAGTGTGGCACCACATACAGTCTCAGTGCACACCAGGGCGGGGCTGGCACAGCATGCTGGGGTGGAACCTGGATCCCTTCTCTTGACTAAGCACCCTTAGTCTGCTGAGCTATCAGGCCAGCTCTTCCCGACATAAATTTTGTATTATTTATTTTTTTTCAGTTGCCCAATTTTTAATTTCATATTTTATTTTAAGATTTATTTTTGGAGTTCTTTATATATTCTAAGTATTAGTTAATTACCTGAGGAATAGTAGAAAAAATCCTTTTCTGGTGGTTATCTCTTCACTCTGTTGATTGCTACTTTTGCTATGAGAAACTTTCATTTGATATGATCCCATTTGTTGACTCATGATGTTCTTTCTTTTTTATTTATTTATGTCTAAATTTTTATTTTATTGAAGTACAAATATCAATGAGATAATTTTAAGAAACCTTGACAAGATGAATTTGATAAATTAATACATTGCAAACTGTTTTCATAATGTTTTGGTATCATAGAAGATGCATTCATGATATTATACTTACAGACATTATTACAGCGTATATCTCTTATCAGTAGAAAAAGAATGTAGCTGTTTTTGTATCTTAATTTTCATACCTCAATTATATCAAAAATTCAATAATTATTTTCCTAGTGGATGACCATAGTACTAGAAGCTGACATAATATCCTGTCCAACCACCATTAGTGCAGATCTTGCCTCTCATAGGATTATGTAGAAGCACAGCATTATCTATCCCAACTGTACTGTCTATACACACACATCATGATTCTTAATTTCTGAACCCCTTCCTTTGTCTACACCTGTCAAAGGTGGGCACTCCATTGTCATTCAGCTAATTTAGGTGCCTGAACTGCAGACAAATACATGCACCCTTCATATAATTGACTGAGATCTCATTGGCTTTCAAAATCAATTTGGGGAATTTCAAGCTTTATAACTTTGAATCTTTCAAATTATAAGTATGATATATTTTCAGTTGCACAGGCTTGCCTTAATTCCTCTTATTTATGATGTCTATTTCCGCTTAAGTTTCACTATACTTTATTTATGTGCATGTATTTGATGTTTACTGATTGTATTTATTTATTTATATATTAGTTATTTTGTGATACTTGAGTTTGAACACAAAAACTTCCCCCTGAGCCACATCCACACTTTTTTGTAAAATTCTTTTTAAATTCTAAGACAGCATCCATCTCCATTGCTAAACATCATTGGGTTGGACTATATGTTGTGATATTCCTGTCTCATCACTCCAGAATGCTTATTACAGATATATCCAGCCACACTTGCCTAAATTGGTAATACTTTTTAAATATAATTTTCTAATTGTTTATTTCTGAGGTATACAATTTACTTTTGCATATTAATGTTATGCACAGAAACTGTTAAATATCCTTTAATTCTAATAGTTCTGCTTAGTTTTACAGTGCTTTCCTGGCAAACACAATGTCATGAGTTTAATTCCAGATACAAAAAACACTTAATGGTATTTTAATGGTATCTGAGATTCTTTCTCTGTTATATGTACATTTAGTCTGCAGATAGCAAAAGCTCTGTTCTCTATTTCCAAACCTTAAAATACATAATCATTTTTAATTATTACACTATTGCTTGCTGTTCACCATATATAGATAAATTTTATCAGAATAAGGAATTTGGGCCAGGGAGATAGCTCAGTAGAATAAGCGCTTCCCTGGCAAATGCAGGGGCCTGAGTTCAATCCCCAGCTCTTAAAAACAGAACAAAACACCATGAATATGAAATTTATCTGTAATTCTTAGCTTCCAAGGAGACCTGTGTGTGTGTGTGTGTGTGTGTGTGTGTGTGTGTGTGTGTATCTGACAGAGACAAAAACTTATTTTTTCTCTTATATTTTCTTCAGTCATTTTACCTGGCTTTTCTTTTTCGTTTTTTAAAATCATTGTGCTAACACATTTATTGCTATATTTTGGGTGTACCTAGTATGTTTTGAGTCTTCTTTTCACTCCATAGCCTCCCCTCCCTTCAACCTTCCTTTCAGTCCTTACTTACAAGGCATTGTTTCCATTTCTTCTTCTAGTTTCTAGTTTTTTTTTCCTTTTCTTTCCTTTTGCTCCCCCTGTCCCCTTCATGCTTCCTTTTCCCATTTAGATGTTTTCTTCTTATTTTCCAGTGTCCATTACATACTTTTGTCATCATTTACATTTTCAGCTTCTACACTAGAGAAACAATGCAAAATTTAAACTGACGGTCTGGTTCATTTCACTAAAGAGTATGATTTCAAAGAGCATCCATTCACCTGTAAATGATTCAAGTTTATTCTTCTTCATGCAGGATATTTCTCAGAGTAAGGACTACTATTAGAATATATAAAGAACTTAACAACAACAAATTTAAATGTCCAATCTAAAAGGGGAAAGTGAAATGCATACAAACTTCATATGGCAATATATGCATACCCATGTTCATAGTAACACAATTTGTAACAGATATATCTTTGAAACAGCACAAATGCATCGACCATGAAAGCATAAAGAAGATATGGTATTTTTATAAATCACATTCTTAAATGTTATAAATCACAGTAATTGGCTGTTTCATGTGTTAAATTGAACCTTTTCCTTTCCCAAAATATCCAACTTTGTTCTATTATTCTTGATTGAGCTCTATAATATTTTGTATATGCTACAAATACTACATTTTCAACAGCTTCTAAAATATTTCATAGTATAATTGCATTGATTAGATTCCAAGTAAAAGACATTGAGATTGTTTGCACAGTCTATAATTATTTAAATAAAGTTCATGCTGGCTAGACCCATGTCTATTACCATGCACTAAATTAAAGTCAAAATGGGTCAAAGATCTACATATTAAAACAGAAACACTAAAAGTAGTAGTAGTGAAAGTAGGGCTTACCTCTACAGGTGTAAGCAGAATGTATGAACAAAATCCAGTCTTCAAGAAATCAATAACTGGGATCTCATCTATTAAAAAGCTTTTGCACTTCAAAAGAAATCAACAGAATGAAAAGACAACCTAAAAGTTGAAAAAAGTTGTAGCTAATTGTCCCTCAAATGAAGCACACTTATCTAGAACATATGAAAAAATCAGATACCTCAAAATTCAAAGAACCAATCAAACGATGGGCCTCTGAGATAAGTATACATTTCTCTGATGAAGAAATACAAATGGCAAATTAATATATGAAAAAATGTTCCATATCCTTTGTCTTTAGATAGATACAAATTATACCTAAACTGAGATTCCATCTCACCCTAGAAAAAATGGCTAGCCTCAAGAAATCAACCAATAACAAATGCTTGAGCGGTTATGTGGAAAATGGCACCATTCTTCCACTGTTGGTGGAAGTGTAGATTGGTACAAACTCTATGGAAATCAGTGTGGAGATTCCTTAATAAACTAGGATTAGAGGTTACATTTTGCTAAACTACTCCCCTACTTGGTATTTTCTTAAAAGAATGCAAAGCAACATATGGCAGTGATTTATGTGTATTCATGTTTATAGCAACACAATTTTTAGTAGTTAAGTATTGGAAATCACATAAATGCCCAGTGACCAGAAAATGGATAAAAAAGATTTGCTATTCTTTTACAATGGTATACTACTTAGCCATAAAGAAGGATAAACTTGAAACTATTATAGATGAATGAATGTAACTTGAGACCATACTCATAAGTGAAATAAATCAGACTCATGTTTAAACATTATCATCTCCCTTGTGTGAGAAAATGAATGAGTAAATAAGTTCTAAAGTGTACAATAGGTATTTTTAAATGCAAAGAAATTAAGTGGAAAAAATAAGTTTGACTATATGGGAAAGCGGAACGGATAGAACAAGGAAAAAATG
>PVKA01031657.1:0-26062 GCA_004027165.1 Ctenomys sociabilis | reverse complement strand
TTGTTGGTTGATTTCCTTATGATAGCCAGTCTTTCTGGAGTGAGATGATATCTCAGTGTTGTTTTTATTTGCATTTCATGAATGGCTAGCGATGTGGAGCATTTTTTCATATATTTGTTTGCTTCTTTAATTTCATCCTCTGAGAAATGTGTATTCATCTCAGATGCCCATTTCTGAATTGGGTCTTTAAATTTGAGGGCCCTGTTATATCTTAGTTCTTTATAAATTCTAGACAGTAGACCTCTGTCAGATTGCTGATTAATTCGGATTTTTTCAAAGTTTGTGGGTTGTCTTTTCACTCTGTTGACAATTTCTTTTGACATGCAGAAGCTCTTTAAGAAAAGTTGATCCCATTTGTTGATTCTTTCAAGACCTTCCCGTGCAAATATATGTTTGTTCATGAACTCTTTACCTATCCCTATGTCTTCAAGAGTTCCTCCTACTTTCTCTTCCAGGAGATCGAGTGTTCCTGTTTTAACGTTTATATCTTTAATCCATTTTGACTTTAACTTAGTGCATGGTGATAGAGCTGGGTCAAGTTTTAGTTTTCGGCATGTAGAAAGCCATGTTTTCCAGCACCATTTGTTAAAGAGGCTATCATACTTCCAGTGAGCTTGTGTAGCCACTTTGTCGAAGATAAGATGGCTGAGCGTTTTCGTAGATGCCTCTGCATATTATAATCTATTCCACTGATCCTCAGGTCTATTTCGTTGCCAATACCATGTTGATTTTATCACAGTGGCTTTGTAATATAATTTCAAGTCTGGAATTGTGATGCCTCCTGCCTTGTCTTGATTGGCCAAGATTGCCTTTGCTATTCTAGGTCATTTGTGGTTCCAAAAAAATTTTAGGATTGATTTCTCTATATCTGGGAGGTATGTTGGTGGCAATTTGATAGGCATTGCATTAAATCTGTACAGCAATTTTGGGAGTATGGCCTTCTTCACGATGTTGGATCTTCCTATCCAGGAGCATGGAATATCTTTCCATTTTCTGAAATCCTCCATAATCTCTTTTCTTAAGGTGTTGTAATTTTCTGTGAAAAGATCTTTGACTTCCTTGGTTAAGTGAATCCCAAGGTATTTCATTTTCTGCAGTGCTATTGTGTAAGGTATCATTTCTATAGTTTCCCTTTCAGTGTGTTTGTTATCTGCATAGAGGAATGCTATTGACTTTTGCGTATTGATTTTTTATCCTGCTATGCTACTGAAATTTCTTATCAGTTCTAGTTGTTTCTTGGTGGAAATTTTGGGGTCTTTCAAGCAAAATATCATGGAATCTACAAATAGTGATAATTTAACTTCTTCTTTACCTAGTCTTATTCGATTTATTTTTCCCTCTTTTATAATGGCTGTTGCTAAGGATTCCAAGACTATATTGAATAGGAGGGGTGATAGAGGACATCCTTGTCTTGTACCTGATTTAAGAGTAAAAGATTTCAGTTGTTCCCCATTTAGGATTATATGAGCTTTTGGGTTGTCATAGATGTATTTTATCAAGCTAAGATAGAGTCCATCTATTCCAATTTTCTGTAGGACCTTGAACATGAATGAGTGTTGGACTTTGTCAAAGACTTTCTCTGCATCAATTGAGATGATCATGTGGTTTTTAGATTTCAGTCTATTAATATAGTGTATTACATTTGTAGATTTTCAAATATTGAACCATCCTTGCATCCCTGGGTGAATCCTACCTGGTCATGGTGTATGATGTTCTTGATGATTTGCTGTATTCTATTTGTCAGGATTTTGTTCAGTATTTTTGCATCTATGTTCATGAGGGAGATTGGCCTGTAGTTCTCCTTCTTGCTTGTGTCTTTCCCTGGTTTTGGAACAAATATTATACTTGCCTCCAGAAAGGATTTTGGGACGACTTTTTCCTTTTCAACTTGGTGGAAGAGTTTGTGGAGTGTGGGGATTATATCTTTTATAAATTTCTTGTAGAATTCAGCTGTGAATTCATCAGGCCCTGGACTTTTCTTTGTCGGTAGACTTTTTATTATGTTGCGCATTTTGTTGGCTGTTATCAGCTTATTGAGAGTTGTAATATCTTCTTGATTCAGTTTTTGTTATTTGTGCCTTTTAAGGAATCTGTCCATTTCTTCTGTGTCTTCTACTGTGAGCATAAAGATTCTCGAAGTAACTATTGATAATCGTCTGAATTTCCACTGGGATTGTGGTGATTTCACCCTTTCCATTCCTTATCACTTGTACTTGAATTTTCTTTTGCCTCTTTTTGATGAGGTTGGCAATAGGCTTGTCAACTTTATTTAGTTTTTCAAAGAACCAACTTTTTGTTTTGTGGATTCTTTCAATTGTTTTTTTTTTTTTATTTCAATTGAGTGAATTTCTGCTCTAATCTTTATGATTTCTTCCTGTCTTTGTGCTCTGAGTTTTGTTTGCTCTTCTCTTTCTAGTTGTCGGAGGTGCAACATTAAGGTGCTAATTTGTTCCCTTCTGTTTTCCTAATGTGTGAGTTTATAGCTATTATTTTCCCTCTAAGAACTGCTTTCATCGCATCCCATAAATTCCGGTAAGTTGTACTTGAATTTTGATTGAATTGTAAATATTGTTGAATTACTTGTTGAATTTCTTCTACGACTCATTGATTGCTGAGTAGGGTGTTGTTTAGTTTCCATGAATTTAGAGAATTTTTCTGGTTTCTTTTGTCATTTATTTCCAATTTCATTGCATTGTGGTCAGATGTTATGCATGGGATAATTTCTATTTTCTTGCAAATACTTAGGCATCACGTGTGTACTAGTATGTGGTCTATTTTGGAAAATGACCCATGTGCAGCTGAAAAAAATGTGTATTCAGCTGTGTTTGGGTGGAACACTCTGTATATGTCCACCAGGTCCATTTGTTCCAAGCTCTGGTTCATTTCTGCTTCTTCCTTTTTAATTTTTTTTCTGGTTGACCTATCTTTTTGAGATAAGGGTGTGTTAAGATCTCCTGTTACGATTGTGTTCTTAGACATTAAGTTTTTCATGTCCCTTAAGATTTGCCTTACATAGTTGGGTGCTTCTGTGTTTGGTGCATAGATATTTATGAGTGTTGCTTCTTGCTCTTGAGTTTTTCCCCTGGCCAATATATAGTGGCCTTCTTTGTGTCGTTTGATCATTCTTGGTTTGAAGTTGAGACTGTCTGAGAACAGAATTGCTACTCCTGCTTTTTTCTGAGGTGCTGGGGCATGTAGTATTGTTTTCCATCCTTTGACTTTGAGCCTATGAATGTCCTTTTGTGTTAAGTGTGTTTCTTGTATGCAGTATATTGTTGGATTTTTTTGCCTAATCCACTGTGCCAGTCTATTTCTCTTAATTGGAGAAATGAGTCCATTTACATTTATGGTTATAATTGAAATGTGCTGACTTATGTTTGTTATGATATTTAGCTGGTATTGTTTACTCCTTTGTAACCTGTGTTTAATTGACTGTCCTGTTTAGTGGGTTCCTGCCATTCTCTTTCATGGAGTTCTGGTCGTTGTAGTCTCTCTCTAGAACCTCTTTCAGCAGCCTGTGAATGGATGGCTTTGTCATCATGAAATTCTTTAGTTGTTCTTTGTCATGGAAGTATTTCACTTCTCCATCAAACTTGAAAGAGAGTTATGCAGGGTATAGTAGTCTGGGCTGGAAATTGTTTTCATGTAGGACTTGAAGATCTCTGCTCCATGCTCTCCTTGCCTTCATTGTTTGTGTAGAGAAGTTGGCTATAATTCTCATGGATTTATCCTTTATATGTGAGCTCCTTCTTCTCTCTCACAGCTTTCATCCTTGTGCAGGGGCCATGCTAATCTTCTCTGTATCATTCCAATTTTAGTATATGTGCTGCCGAAGCGAGCACTCTCGCAGCTTTCAGTATATTATTTTTGTGTTGGATTTCTGCGACATTAACGGTTATATGTCTCGGTGTGTTTCTACTTGGGTTGAGGTTATTTGGTGTTCTGTATGCTTCAGTGACCTGAATATTGGATTGTTTCCTCCTATTTGGGAGGTTTTCCGCAATTATTTCTCCCCAAATTCTTTTTATGTCATTTGTATTGACTCCTTCATTCGTGTTGATAGAAATTATTCTCACATTGTTCAATCTGGCGTCATCCTGCAGGTGATGGATTATTTTTTCCTGCATTCTCGTTGTTTTTAAGAGATCCTTTCTCACCTTTTCACTAGCTGCTCCGGCATCTTCAAGATCTGAAACTCTGTCTTCACTTTCACTCAGACGGTTCTGTAGACTCATGATTGCTATTTTTAGTTCTTCTACATCTCTTTGACTGTGTTTCATGTGCACTATTTCTTTTCTGTATTCCTCATTCAAGGAATTCATCATAATTCTGATCTCCTCAATTTTTTTATCCATGTCTTCTTTAGAGGTAGTTATTAAGTCTTTTTCTGCTGTGTTTCTTCCAAGTTGGATTTACTCTGTATATTTCTGGACTTGTTTCAGTATTTCAGATCCTATGACTTCAAAAAGTTCTTTTTTGATTTCAGAACTTATTTCTGCTTTGAGTTCCTCATCATCTTTCTGCTGTTGTTTCTTTGCTTCAGATGCTATTAATTCATATATATCAGTTGGAATACTGCTCTCTGCACTTGTTCTGGGTGAGCATCATTTTTCCAACCAATGTTTCTGGAATTCATTCTTTATTTCAGATACTATGTATTCAAATATTTATTTTTTAATTTGGGGAATTACTTCTCGTTTTATTTCCTCTGTAGCTTTCTGCTGTTGTTCCTTTGCTGCTGTATGTGTTACTTCTTTCGTTGTAGCTGAGTTAGTGTCTTCTGCCTTTCCTGATGGACTCAGGGTCTGGGATTGCATTTTTCCCCTTCTCTTTGTCATTTTGTGTAGCACTGATCTTTGACCTTGGGTGTAGAGCTTTGGTGCAGCTATAACCTTTGCTTGTTATGAGATTCAGGTGCCAGTCTATTAAGTTTGAGATTTTCCAGGTATGCCTATCCTGGGTCTAGCAGTTGTGTTCAATTCCTTTTTTGCTGCCACTCCTTTGGTTCCCATCTGTTGGTTCTCGGGGTCAGCTCTCCTGTGTCAGGCAGGTCATTCCCCAGGTGGGTGAGCCTGGGCCTTGGTGGGTCTTCTGGGCTCACAAAAGGATAGTGGATGATCTTATTCACTGAGTAGGCTGTACTGAGCTGGCCAGCTTGTGCTGGGTCCGGGTCTACTGGCCGTAACCTGAGAAGGCTGGGAAAGGTCCCTCTGGTGCAGTGGGCCTGGAGCCCTCACTCACAGTCCAGACTGTGCTGGGTTTCAGTCCATAATGTGGAACAGTGGATTGCTGAGAAATGTCCCTGTGTGGCAGGCTTGGTGTTCTCACTCCAGGCCAACCTGCACTGGGTCTGGGGCTGTGTGGTGGGACCGGTAATCACCTGGAAATGTTTCTCTGGCACAGTGTGCCTGGAGCTGTCACCGGGTCGTGGGGGGTGGCGGGCAGGTAATCCCTGGGAAATGTATCTCAGGCACGCAGGGCCTGGAGTTCTACACTTACTGACCTTTGATGCCCAGAGAATCAGGGAAATTCCCACTCAATCAGTGGGCTTATGTCAGGGGATCCAGGGAGGTGTTGGTGAGTGGGTCCTGAGGTTTCAGGCCAGTCCCTGGCTTGGAGGGGTTGGGGACAGGGACCCGTGTTTCGCGCATGGGAAGAAGCCAAAGGCTCTCTCTCAGACTCACCACACTCTCACTGACCTGGGAAGCCTGGTGAGTCCTGTAAATTTGCTCTTGCTTGGAGAGCTTGGCGCAGGATCCAGGGGGCCTCTGGAGTCAGCCAGTGTCTCAGGCGGGTCTCTGGCTGGGCGGCGTGGGCAGGATCGAGTAGACTGCTGGCATTGGTCTTGCTGTCTCGGGAGGTCTCAGGGGCTGGGCGGGCGCGGGCGGGATGGAGGAAGATGGCGGAGTCCCCACCATTCTTTCAATTACTGCTTTTTATCTGTGTGGGGACTCATGATTGAACTCAGGATTGTTTACTTCCCAGGCTGGAGCACATGCTACTCAGCTATCTTCCATACTCTATTCTTGCTTTTCACTTTTTTTTATTTTTACAAAAGGGTCTACAGGACATTCTGGGACTCACTACTAGATCGGACTCATAGTGATCCGCCTGTTTACAGCCTCTCAAGAGGTGGGATTACAGGCGCACATCATCAAGCCGAAGCTTTATTGACCCCTCAGTGCGCCCCAGAGGCTCGGCGAGCATGACAGACCTGGCAATCGAACCCCAGGCACCTGTGCCTGTTTGAAGGAGTTTTAAGCCGCTGAGCTATTTGGCGGGATCCCAACTCTATACTTTCAATTTCTGGGAGATTAAATTTCATTTTAGATTATATGTATGATTGAAAATATGTGGCACTAATATCTCTCTTCCCTGAATTACTTCACTAAAAGTCCTACAGGTGTTACTGCCATGCTGCGCCTGCCCCCACCGCTGCCTCTGGGGTGCACTGAGATGGCAGTTGAGACTGGATGTGATGAGCCGTGCCTGTAATCCAAGCTCTTGTGAGGCTGCAAACAGGAGAATCACTATGAGTCCGATCTGATAGTGAGACTTTGAACACTCTGTACAACCTTCCCTAAACTACAAAAGAAAAAAAATAAAGGCCTCCAGGTATTATCACAAATGACAGTATTTAACTTTTATGGTTGAATACTATTCCATTTTGTCTATATAACACATTTTCTGATCCATTCTTCAGTGACAGGCACTTAAGTTGCTTTGGTCTCTTGACTATGGACAAGGTGAAATTGTTTTGTGAACTTGAGCAAGTTTTGTACTTTTCTGGGCTTCACTTTTCTATGCTTTATTTGTCAACCTGAGATTAAATAGCAATTATTTATTATTCTTATTTTCATATTTTATTTTTACTTTTAAGACACACTATTGTAGATCCTGATTCATTACAAGCACTCTAAAATATGTACACATAATTATAAATTAATAGAAAATAATTGTCAATCTCTGTGCTTGTTGCAAAGAATTATATGATATTATTTCATATAACCTTTAAAGTGTTTCATTTTAAAAAAAGAAGAAATTTAAGTATGAGCTATATTTACTACTGCCAAGCATTTTCATCAATATAGAATGCATGAAGTCAGGATATGGGAAAGTAGAAAGGAAAGAAGGAGAAGAAAGAAAAAAATATATATATAAGATAGCTAAGACAATCATACTACTAAATTGTATTCACTGTAAGAAACAGTGATTATATTGTTTGATCAGTTTGCACTCCTATGTCTACCAGTCTGATCAAGTGCTTTCAATATAACAATATACAATGTAATAAGCATTGTTAATATCCTATTTTGTCTCAAAATTCCATATCATTTTTATTTTTATATCACCTTTTTTTATTTTAGGGAAGGGTCTACAGGGTATTCAGGGTCTCACTATTAGATCAGACTCATAGTGATCTGCCTCTTTATAGTTTCCCAAGAGCTGGAGTTACAGGTATGCGCCACCATGCCGTCTTAGTTGCAGTCTCAGAGCACCCCAGGGGCAGGGTTGGCATAGCAGGCCCAGGGATTGAACCCCCAGCCCCTGCGCCTGCTTGCAGTTTCTTTAATCCACTGAGCTCTTTGGCCAGACCTGTATGTCTCTTAAAAATAAAAACAAATATGTAAATAATTGAAAAACCTGATGTTGTGTTTTAATCTTGGTTCTCCTCTTTGTCATTTGTGTCCTAGTTAAGTTCATTACTCCAGAAAATGTTAGCTGCATCCTATTACACTCCACTAGTGCAAGGACATAAGAAGTTTCATATGTAATCTGCTATTATTCTTATGTGCTAGCAACAGTTAATGAATTCTAGTTCTATGAAATAAAAAAACAGGATTTGGGGGAATGTTATTTTATGTGCTACTATAATATCTGGCAAAATAGGCTTCTGAGAGTAGTGAAAATTGAAACAGCTTTTGCAGAACAATACAAAATAATAATCATCTTTAGCCAGGATAATACAGGGATGATTGAGCTCCCAAAATTTTCAAATTTCTTCATCCTTTGAAAACTGCCACTACTATTGCTAGACATGGTAGATGTTAGTCAAAATTAATTGCCACCTCAAGTATCTTAATTACTTTTATCCTTAATAAGACACAATACTCATCATCCAAAGTTAAGTAAGAAAAATATGTAGTTTGGCTTACAGTTTATAGAGCTTTCTATCTATAATCAGTTGGCTTCACAACATGGTGGCATGACAACGGGACTTCACAGAGGAAAAACAGTTCATGATAGCCAGAGGTACCAAAGAACTGAAGTGGCAAAGAAGCTGAAAGCAACAAACTGTGGCTTATCTTTATTTCCCTTGTATCTAGCCAGGACTCACTTCGTGGTGAGACATCATTAATCCTAGCATTACACCATAAATAAATCACAGCATCATACCTTAACACAGAATCACACACGGTAAATGCAGCCATCTCCAAAAAACTCTACCTATTACTAAATGAAGCTTAGAGGGGGCTGCCAGATACAAGCCATAACACCATCATTGTGTTACTCACTTTGGATTCCAAGTATGAAATGATAGAATCCAATTAGTTTAACTTATTTTATCCTGTTATTGGTGGGGTGCCAAGAAGTAAGAGAAGAAATACATAGCTTTTGATTCTGCATAGAAATTGTGATCGTGTTTCCAATTAGTACATTATAAAATGTTAAATTGGATGATGAACAGACAAAAAATGCAGTAAATTATCATTAAACCAATTTAAGTGGCTTTCAATCCTTTATCCCAGTGACCTTCGTATGAAAGCGCTTGTTACTCTATAAATTTAGAAGTATAATTTAAAAAATGAATATATACTAGGTTATGCATACTGCTTCTGGCCATTATTTCCTAGAAATTCTTGTTAATCAGAGAGTTTTCCTTTTGTACTGGCACATGGACCAATGAGATGTTATGCCTAAACACATTCTTGGAAAACAAGTTAAAAGATAATACCAGAATTGTACTTCTACTTCAAATCTTTTCATATGTTTTTAGTTACTTATATATCAATTAAACAGCAGTGGAAATGTAAAAGCTTTCATTGGTATATATCTCAACAAAATGGCATTGTTTACATGCTTGTAAAGACCTTTGAAACCTATTAGTAACCCACTCAACACACAGTTTATCTTTTTGTTTTTAATATTATTCATTTTATATGGAAATAAAATTATATATATATATATATATATATATATATATATATATATATATATATATATCCATTGCCAGTATATATGTTCAGAAATATAAAAACACAATTTATATAGATAATTAAAATTATATCATACATAGATGTATTTGATACTTTTAAGTATAAACATAACATATCACACAGAATAATCTTCAAATAAGAAATGCTTAGTTATATGCAATGAAGTTATACTCTTTCATTTTTTTTATTTTTTTATTTATTGAACTGAGGATTCAATTCAGGCCCTAGCACTTGCCAGGGAAGCGCATTATTCTATTGAGTCATCTCAACAGCCTTTGCAGTGAAGTTTTTATGGACACCAGATATTATTTTCCACATTCTATTTCTCCCTGGATTCAAAAGGTAACAAATTTTACAATTATTATGAAATCATTTGTTAATAATATGCTTTGTTTCTAAATGATATATCCTTTGATTCTAGCATGATTATCCAAGATAGGAGTTTGTTTAAGTAATTAACAGTGGAATTTGCAAAGATACTGGTTTATTTATTCTAATACATTTATTAAAATAATAATGGTAAATTTCTGAGAAATTTCACTATACTGTATGATTATGCTCATTATGTCAGAATTGCACTAAAATCATTATCACCTATCAATCCTGTTGAATTCAATTAGCACAGATGAACTACCACAAAGAAATATAGGAATATTAAGGAAAGAGTAGACAGAGTCTTGGACTTGCCTTCACTGTGTGTCTTTGGTCTTTTCAAGACCAGCGATGCTGAAAAGTAAATCATCAAAGATATTCCAACATGCTGTTTGGATCGAGAATCATTTAAAAGATCCAATATCAATGCTGACAAAAAACTAATTTATTTATTTGTTTTTTAAAAATTTTATTGAGAAACAAATAGCAATGAAAGAGTTTCAGAACCAATTAGTAGGATAGTTTCAATAATTTATACATTGCATATTGCTTTGAAGTTGTTATTCATAGTACAAGATTCAGGCATGCTATCCTGTCCACAAACACTATTAGAACAAATCTTTCTATTCACTGAATTAAGAGAATGTATCTGTATATCTATCTTAACTATTTTGAATATACAGATACAAAATGGTCGTTCCTTTGTATCCCTTTTTTTTTTTTAGTTTCATCAGAGGAGAGTATTCCATTGTCATTTAAAATTGGAGGTGTATGAATTCAGCAAAATATTTTATTTATTTATTTATTTATTTATTTACTTATTTATGCAGTACCAGAAAGTAAATTTGGGACCTTGCACTTGCCAGGTACTTGCTTAAGCTGCTAACCCCCTGGCCCCCAAAAATCTAATTTGTCTTTCTCTATTACCTGTCTTAATATATGTCTAAAATGAAATTTATTAATAAACCAGATGTATGTAATATTAAACTTATCAAGGTACAAGTTCTCAGAGCAATGTAGTCTTACATTTTAATAATAATAGAAATTAATATTTTTGGTTCACTGATAGATATTCAGTTAGATTCACAGGAAGTGACTTTAGGAAAGTACAGTATCCATGATAGAAAGCTAGACTGTTTTTGTCCATCCTAGACTCAGTGTATCTCCTCACCAAAATGAACCCTAAAGGGAAAATAGAAGAGCAATTAAATTAAATATAGTTCAGCTATTTCAGTTTGATGAAAAAACCATCATTTCTGTAAGAAGGACAATCACTCTATTTCTAAAAATATGAAATTACACATTACTCAAGAGTATCATGGGGTTGCTATGACATTTAATTTAGTTTTATTTATTCTTAACTTTCCAATATAAAAGTTGTGGTTTCCCGAAAGTCATAGGTATTATATTCACTGATTTATAAAAAGCAGTGAATCTAAAAGCAAGGAGTGTGACTGCAGCCTACACATAGGGTAAATGAGACAAAAAAGAACCAGCAATGCAGAAAATTAAAAGCATATATGATATGATAGTGAAAATATGGTCATACAAACCTATTCATAAAGAAAGCGACTTTCAAATTAAGCCCTCTAAAATACTATCAACAAAACGTTAAGATAGTTTTAAAAATCCTTGCTAAAATCATGGAGTTTTAGAAATTTCCATCACAGATGCATAGGAATTTTTAAAAAGGGCATTGGCAGAGCAAGATCACATTGGAAGGAAACTATGCACCTGGCTTTCCTTATTAAATGGATTTGTGCAGTGTCCAACAGAAACAGACAAAAAGTTAGATTTTGAAAACGTGATTCATATATACTGATGGTGCATTTCAGAGACTGAAATGTGAGCAATTGTGGACTAAAGTACAAAATCATCTTAGCAGGTGTCAGACAAATACCAACCACAATATGAAAAGTTTACTAGTTTGATAGTATGGATAAAGTAGCATAGTTGTAATGGTTGTTTAGCTAGTGTGAAACTGTGAGATAATACACAAGTTACAAAATGAAATATTTTAACTGTGCCATTTAGTCATTCACTTGGAGCTCACTGCAGAGTTCTTAAGAATAAGTCAAAGTGTCCTCTCAGGAAGACAGCAGAGTCTATGCTGAAAGGCTGGAGATGGATAACCAAAGATAAGGATAAATCCTGGAGTTCCTCCCAAGAAGGAGAAGTGGAGCTATCTCATTCTTTCCCTTTTTATTCCATGAAGGATCAATCATATTTGTTGATGTCCAGGGTGAGCTTTTTCAAGTCAATAAGTCAGAAATCTGGACATAGCCGGAACTATACTAAACTAATCAAGTAGAGATCATTCATGTTGACACAATTAACATACCAGTCTCAGTTAACTAATCCTATGGTGGAAACTAATGTATAAGAATATCAAAAAATTATGTGTGATTCAAGTATATTATTTGTAACTGTGCACATATTAATGGTCTAATTTAATATTTTATAAGGAAAGTAAATACCTACTTCCAGAAACAATAGTTTGTTACTATAAATTATAATTCAGAAACTAGGTAAATCACATATTATCCTTTCAACTCAAGTCATCTTTTCATCTTTTATTTTCTTAGACAAGACAATTTACAAATTAGTCTACTGACATAAATCCAACCAACTCAGATTTGGGTACAACTTCAAAAAAATATTGCAAATATAAGGGATAAACTGAAAATTGTCAGGGTTAGTATAAAATAAATATATAATAGAAACCAATAGAGCAGACCAAATATCTCAGCTGATTAAAGCTCCTGCAAGCAGGCACATGGGCCAGGGTTTCAATCCCCGGGCCTGCCATACCAGACCAGTCCCTGTTGTGTGCTGAGAAGGCAAGTGAGACTGGGCGTGGTGGTGCGCTTGTAATCCCAGCTTTGGGAGGCTGTAAACAGGAGAATCACTAAAAGTCTGATCTAGTACTGAGACCCTGAACAACCTGTAGACCCTTCCCTAAAATACAAAAAAAAAAAAAAAAAGGAAAGAAATAAATAGGAAATATTTTTAAAACTACAAATCATTTGCATCACTCTCCATCTATAGATGGAAGCAGCTGCTTGTAGAAGAGCTGAATCAGGCATCAGGAATGGTATTGAAACCACCAAGTGCTTATTAAATAATATGTGGCAACCCCAGGGCCTGACATCTGGAGGCAGCCAGAATGAGTTTTTAAATCACTTTTATTGGAACTTCTCAGTTGCAGGTAATGGTGTAACTGCTGCAGAATATGCAGATTTCAAAAAAAAATGTAATCTTACTGTTTCATAGCTTTGTCTCCCCTAATTCCCTGGCAGAAATCCCTGAGAATGTTCCTAACACAAGCATGGCCAACATATTTTCTTATGTTTATACATTTTCTCCTCTTTTTTCCAGTATCATTAGATCTTACAAATTTAAAATTCTATTTATATTTTTCTTATACTACATTTTATTTTTTAAGGTTTTTTTGCTACATTTTCTTGATTTTACAAAATTTTGCAATTATTATAAAATAACACTTCAACAATATGATGTACTTGCAAACTTCATCTTTTTTAATTATTGTAAAGAATACCATGCTATTATCAAACATGTATCTATCCATTGTCATCCGTGCTTTATCTGGTAATCTGGGTTTCATAATATTTTTTGTCTTGAAAATTCATCTCAGGTCTAAATTAGTGCATAGCATACCTGCAGGTGTAAAATATCTTTTAAACATTTGAGGTGGTATTATGGATATGAGTTAATCAACTATCATATTTCCCACCACATAAATAGCAAAATGTTCTATATACATGAAATTTAAAACATGCAAAATTATTCACCTACATAAAATAATCACTTATGCTTTACTTGAATACTGTAATGAAAACATTAGAAATTATATATGGTAGCACCCTATTTTCTGACATTTTAAAATTTCTGTTATCCTAGTAGTAACCATTTAATGACCTATTTACATGACACTTAAGTAAAGCAAAATGAGCAGAAACACCCTGATACATGAACAGCTAGACCATCTGGATAATATTGGCCCTCTCCAGGGTTGTACCATTCTAAGATAAAGAACTCTTTCATCATTTTTAATACCTCCACATTTAAGAATAACTGCCAAAGGCCAGTTTACTTGAAATATTTCACCAAACTGTGTCCCACCCTACACTCTCATCCATTTTTCATGCTTAGGGAAACAGTTTCTATTAACTTGTAGAGAAAATGTTTAACAATTAAATAAACATCTTTCTTCCCAGTAATTATATCCAATTAAATAGTCCTCTTGAAGTAGGATGCAACTTAACTAACTTTTGATCTAATTGGCTCAGAAATAGTTTTAAAACAGTTTTGGTCCTATAAAAAAATTAACTCAGTCTAGTGCTGATTTTATTTAATAGAAATTTCATAAACTATTTAATGTAATAGTAGGACACAAACACTATTATTATTTCTGGTTATCTTTCTACCTAGAATATAAAATCTTGAAGTGAAGCATAATTACGAAATTTCCTTAGACATCATTTGTAACATCTGCAACACAAAGAACTACATGTGTCTGTGTTGTTTATTTCATACATTCATGTAATGATACATACTAATCCTACTAAATTTATGAAATGATAAGAGAAAAATTTTTAGAGATAAAATTCTCACAGATTGTACATATAAAATTCATTTCTTTATTATAGTGCTTTTCTTGAACTGCTATAGAAAGTACAGAAATCAATTACAAAAATTCCTTGGAGAAAGATATTGAGTCATGGTTTTGTACCAGTGGTAAACAACTCATGAAAACCAAATACTTCAACCTCTTCTAATAAGTCAAAACACAGATAAATTATATCCTTCCAATACGAGGAGATTCCACTTTTTAATAAAAATGTTGTAGCCTGATATTTCACTATTTTTGCTACCACCAGCTAGGCAATAAAATTCTTCCACTCTGCTCAATGATTAAGGTTGGGTAACCCACTTTCAGTGTCATCTTATCTTTCCTTCAATAAATATTTCTTCCTCTTAACCTCTATTTTTCTTAGGATTTTTGGAATGTGAACATCCACCAGGTGGCAATGGTTGGAACTATTTTATTCATGGAGAAGTTGGAGATTGCAACTCATGAGGTGCTGGAATCTGAAAAACCACAAACTGCTCCAATCTGAGTGAGGCATTGCTTCCTTTGTGGTCTTTCTCCCTTTTGCGGTCATCCTGTTGTTCCTGATGCTAGTGATCATTGCCCGCTGCTTCTGGAACTTCTGTTGTGTCTCCCCTAGGCTCCCGATGGAAAGACCCAGGAGAATGAATAACTTAGCCATGAAACCTTAGCATTAATTCTTTGATATACGTCTGGTGGCCAAAGACATAAAGCTTATGTCTGCCTTTAGGAGGGAAGAAAAATTAGAGTCTATTTAAGGAAGGAAATTGATATAATGAAAAGAGGAGAAAATGGATAAAGTAATGATTTTGACATTATTTTTCCTCAAAGATGCTACCAATAACTATCTTTGCTACGTCTGTATACTTATGAGTAACTAAACATATTTTACAGTAGTAAAATACCTGGAATAATTACCTTAGAAAGAGAAACAGTGAGCTTTAACTTATATTATAGAATTTAGAACAGCTGTTGGCTAGTTGATTTGGGGCCTGTGGTGAGGCACACTTTCAAGTTGGGAGATGTGATAAATAAATACTGTCCATCCTATCCCCTGGATGTAAAAATGTGATATACTGAAAAGAAACAAGCTTCTGTTATCTCCTTATAAGATACAGCCCTACTGACCATAAGACCTCCTAATCTGCCCTATGTTTTAAAGGTTTTACTGTCTTCTGGTAGTGCCAATACATGGACTTCTATGGAGTTACACTTCAAACCACAATAAATTGAACAGAGAAGAAAATTAATTTAAATGGATAAGAAAATGATTTCATTCTTTTCAAACTATTTATGGAGAGGCATACCTATACATCAAACAGTATCATTGCATAAAAAAGTCAACTCACATGGATTGGGTATACTGTGTAAAGTTTTTTTTTTCCTTAGATTTTTTCAGAGGATATTGTTTCTGTATGTGAATAATATAAGAAAGGATAAGGTAAAATCCTAACTATCAAGTAGTTAGGAGTGCCACAATGAAGAATAATTGAGCAAAAGAACATAATGGTTACACTACTTGAAATGAAGTTTCTGGGATGGCTTTTATAAAAAGATAGTGAGCCTATCATAACCTGACAGAAAAAAAGATACAGAATAAGTATCATAACCTTTTATTAATTTTATCTGACCAATCTTCTTCCAGTCCTCCTAATAGTTCTATTCCAAAGAGAAGCCAGAAAGCTTCAGTTAATGTATGTAACAATACAGGTCAGTGTTCCATGACACAATGCAAGGCACACAAGGATTAAATTAAGATTTAGAGACAAAGTGAAGATGCTCAATACATAGAGTTACAACTTGTAATGAAAGAAGGCAAATGTCAAAAGACAGCACAATTATATTAACTATGGTTGGTATGCTAAGGCCCAGAGAAGCTGAGTGACCTGTTCAACTTATTAAATTGTGAAAATGAATGAAACACATTTGTGTTTCTAAAATTCAAGGCTTTTGCAACTATCTATGGAAGACTATATTGACTGTTAACTGGTTTCTAAATATAGTTGACTGAAAGACAAGTCAGTAAAAATAAAAATACTTCATAAATCTTTCTTTGCTTATAATAGAAGTTGTAACTATGTATAATAGAAGTTATAACTATGAATAAACCTCAAGAAGTTCCAAGAGTATTGTTTATGCTCCAAATGTGTTAATCAAAATATGTCAACAGTAAAATGTGTTGCTCTAAAAATTCCTCAATTTACCAAAACCTTCATAACATCCATCAAATGCTATAGCTAAAATTGTAGCAATGGAAGATGGACAGCAATGAGAATCATAAGATCTGGAATCAAGCAAACTTAGATTTGAAATTTCACTTAAGTTCTAAATTACCATATAATTTCCACCAAGTTATTTAATATCACTCATCCCCATTTCCATAACTATGAATTAAGGATAATCATAGTAGCCATTTCACAGTGCTGTGATAACTAAATAAGTTACTTCAGATAAAGTTTCAGTGTATAAAAGGACCTCAATTTGATTTAGCTGTCAGTAGCATTATTAATGGTAGTAGCTGCACTATATCTAATCACTTTGCCCATCTAAATAGAGATGGCATGTCCCTGGGAAACTCTTTTAAAAATACTGTTTGTATGAGGACAGGCAGATACATGCTGAGATTCTTTCACACATGATCATATGTGCACTTACAGTTTACTTGAAAGTCAACAACTTACTAGTCAAAATTTGTCCATACAAACAAGGATGTCTAATCTAGCATAGCTCCACAATGTACCAGGGAATAAGAATAATTATGTTGTTTTCATATTGCACATGGTAAAGCAGTCAGTAAGTAGAAACTTTTTCACAGAAAGTAACCTATATATGGTATTTCATCTTGTTTTTTATTTTTAGTAACAAATACAATTGTATATATTTGGCACATGTGATTTTCTGTTTCTTACTGCCACATTATATGTTATTAGTAAAGACACGAGGCTACAACAAAATGTTTTATTCTGTCATTTTTCATAGTAAAGCATGCTCTAAAGTGAATTCCAGTTAGTGATCCAAAATGGCTCTCTCATATACTCTTAATTTTGTAGAGCTCCTGTTTAATCACCCTTAGTGCTATATGATAAATTTCAAGTTACTTCCTACCATTTAAAAATATATGATTCTTATATGCCAAAAAGGATGGCGTTATGGTTTATATCTAGCTATCTCCTCAATACTTCATGTAGCCATTGGGGTGCGCTTCCAGAGTTTGTGATTAATTCATGATCCAATGTACAGATTATGGGCATCAGTGTTACACCTGCCTTGGGGCTGATAGCCTAAATACAGTATGAGAGGAGAGAGGCTTACAAGATCTGCCACAGATGTTGTTCTTCCTTTGCTCTTTGCGGTTTTCCACTGCCAAGAACTGCTGCTTTCTGCCACATGCCACTCTGCCTTTGAGCCAGCTAAGTATAGACTGAAACTTCTATTAACTGTGAGCTAAATAAATACTCCCTTCTGTAACTTGGGGCATACCGAGAAATGAGAGAAAAGCAACTGAGAGACAATTTGATAATGAGAAGTGGAGTCATTGCTGTGACTATACCTGACCATGTCATTAAAGAGTTTCTTGGGGATGGTTTATGTAAAGAGATAATAAAGGTTTGGCAATGTTACCCAAAACATAAGTGCTGGATACCTTCTACAGTTCTCCATGGGAATTTCTGGTCAGAGATCAGAAGGCCAGAAGGTTGATAGAAATATTACCTGTAAAGACCAGGCTCAGGGGCTTTCTCATTGGAAGAACTTCTCTGGTTGTTGGACTGTAGATGATGTGTGTTATGGCTTGGTAGAAAATTTGTTGGAATTTTGTTTGTGTCCAAAAAGTTTGCCTGAGACTGAGACTAAGGATGGAAGGCTGATTAATCTGGCAAAAATATGTCAAGGCAGTCAAATGTTGAGGCAGTGTTATGGCTATTTTGGGGGGGGGGTTAGTCAGATTTATGTTGAGAATTAAGAACAAGGAACCAAGCAGGATGATTTAAAATTTGAGCATGCCCAGAAAGGAAATGCTGATATACCTATAGACTGCATAGAGCTGAGAGGATTTCCATTGCTGAGAAGGAAAAGGAGGATAAGCTGACCTGATGATATCACAAGGAACAGAAAGTTTCCACCCTTTGCAGCATCAAAACTACAAATGTTAAGACTTCATTTTGAAGGGAAAGCCACAGGTCACCATGTTCCAGAATGATGAAGGCAGCCACATTAGTTTCCAGAATGACAGCAGTATAAAGATTATTTTTCCCCATGGAATCAGGGTCAGCATTCTTTGCAATCCAAACATTTTACCTCTACAGCGAAGAGAGAAGAGCACCGGCCTACTGTTCCACCTCGTAGCAGACCTTGTCACAATCCATCATCCATATGAGGTTAAGAAGGCTTCCACCTTGATTTGCGGAGTCCTGGAAGGCCAGGCAGTGTACCCTTGAGAGGGCAGTGTGTTAAGAATAGATCTGAATGTCAAACCAACCTTTCATCTCTGGGATGAATCCCACCAGATCATGGTTTATAATCTTGATGATTTGCTATTATCTATTTGCTCGGATTTTATTGAAGATTTTTGCATCTATGTTCATGAATGAGATTGGTCTGCAGTTCTCTTTGTTAGTTGCATATTTCTCTCATTTAGATATCAGTATAATACTTGCCAATAGGAGTGATTTGGGGAGTATTGCTTCCTTTTCAATTTCATTGAAGATTTTGATGTCTATTGAGACCAAATCTGTAAATCTCTTGTAGATTTCAGCTGTGAATACATCAGGAACTGGGTTATATTTTGCTATTATGGATTTATTTCATTTTCAATTTAATTGGCTATATTTGCATTATTGAGAGTTCTTATATCCTCTTGATTCAGTTTCAGTAATTTACACCCATCTAGGATTCTGTCCAATCTCTTCTGTGAGATTAAAGATTTTCAAAACAGATACTGATGATCCGAATCTCCACAATGTCTGTGGAAATTCATTTCTTATTACTTGCATTTTAGTTTTTCCTTCACTTTTTGATAAGGTTAGCTAGGGGCTTATCAGTTGTATTTAATCTTTCAAGAATCAGCTTTTTTTTCTTGCAGAACCAAGGATTGAACTCAGGCCCTTGTACTTGCCAGGCAAGCACTTCTTCTACTGAGCTATCTCCCCAGCCCCAGAAACAACTTTTTAACTCACTAATTCTTTGAATTGCTCTCTTTCTCTCTATTCTTTTAATTTTTGTTCTGATCTTTATAATTTCCTCCCTTCTTTGAGTCTTTGGTTTGGTTTTCTGTTTTTCTTCTAGAGCTCTGAGGTGCAGCACTAGTATATTTATTTACTCCCATTCTGTTTTCCTAATGTGTGAATTCAATGCTGTAAATTTCCCTATAAGAACTTTCAGTGCATCCCATAAATTCTGGTAATTTGTGCATGAATTTTCATTGAATTTTAGATTTTTTTAATTTCTTGTTTAATTTCATCATAACCTATTGGTTGCTGAGGAAGGTGTTGTTTAATTCCCATGTATTTATGGGATTTTTTTATCATTTATTTCCAGTTTCTATGCATTGTGGTCAGATAATATGCATGGGATAATTTCTGTTTTGTTGCATACACTTAAGGACTATTATGTGGTCGTTTTAGAAAATGTCCCATGTGCAGCTGAAAAGAATATGTATTCAGATGTGCTTGGGTGGAACACTCTGTATATGTCCACTAAGTCCATTTTTTTTTTTCAAAGATCTGGTTCAGTACTTCTTCTTCTTCTTCTTCTTCTTCTTCTTCTTCTTCTTCTTCCTCTTCCTCTTCCTCTTCCTCTTCCTCTTCCTCTTCCTCTTCCTCTTCCTCTTCTTCTTCTTCTTCTTCTTCTTCTTCTTCTTCTTCTTTGTATTTTAGGGAAAGGTGTGCAGGGTGTTCAGGATCTCACTGCTAGATATCACTTATAGTGTTCTGTTTACAGCCACCCAAGAGCTGGTATTACAGGCGCATGCCACCACTTCGAGTCTCAATTTCAGTCTGAGCATGCCCTGGGGGTGGGGCCAGCACAACAGGCCCAAGAATTAAATACCTGGCCCCTACACCTGCTTGCGGGCTCTTTAATCTGCTGAACTATTTGGCCGGCCTTCTGATAATTTTTTGTCTGCTTGATCTATCCTTTTAGGATAATGGGTTGCTAAATTCCCCTCTTTATATTCTGGTATTGGTTATAAAGATTTTTGTTCTATTAAGATTTTTCTTATATTGTTGATTGCTCCCATGTTTGGCGTATATATATTTATGACTGTTACCCTCTTCCTCTTGTATTTTTCCCTAACCAGTATGTAGTGGCCTTCTTCAGTTCATTTGATCATTCTAGGTTTAAACTTAAGATTGTCTGTAAACAGGAATACTACCCCTGATTTTTTCTGAGGTCCTGGGCATGTGATGTTGTTTTTTATCCATTCTTTGACTTTCAGCCTATGAATTTCTTTATGAGTTGAGTGTAGATGTTTTTTGTGGTTGTGTGTACAGCATATTTTTGGATTGTTATTGGTAATCCATTCTGCCAGTCTATTTCTTTTAATAGGTGAATTGAATCCATTTTTATTGATGGATATAATTGAGATACATTAACTTATGATTGACATGTTATTTACCTCCTCTTATATGCAACCTTCTCTCTTGTGTTTATTTGTTTGCCCTGATTGGTGGTTTTTTTTCCATTCTCATTGGTGAAGTTGTGGTCATTTTTGTCCATCGCTGGAACATATTTTAGTAAACTGTATAGGGTTGGCTTTGTCAAAAATTTATTATTTATTGATTTACAGTATTTAGTGCAGGGTTTACATGGTCTCACTACATAGATTAGACTCATAGTGATCTTCCTCTTCACAGATTCCCAAATGCTGCATTACAGGTGTGCACCACCTCACCCAGTCTCAATCACCATCGTAAGTTGCCACTTTGGCAGAACCAGCACAGTAGGCCTGGAAATCCAGCTCTTGGCTCCTGGATCTGCCTAAGCAGATTCTTTATCTGCTCAGCTATTTGGCCAGTCCTTCATCATGAAATTCTTTAGTTGTTCTTTCTCATGAAAATATTTCACTTCTTTGTTGAATGGGAAAATGAGTTTTCCATAGTATACCAGTCTGGGCTTGAATTTGTTTTCTTGGAAGACTTGTACCATTTTGCTCCATGTTCTTCTTGGCTAGATGGTTTGTAAAGAGAAATCTGTCATTATTCAGATGGGTTTTCCTTTAAATGTGATCTGCTTCTTCTCTTTAGAAGCATGTAGTACATTGTACTTGTGCCAAATTCTGGGATTTTGATTATTATACATTTGGATGTGGTTTTATTTTATTTATTTGTTTACATATTTTGTGTATTTAGGACAGGGTGCACAGGGTGTATAGGGTCTTACTGAGTAGATCAGAGCCATACTGATCATGCTGTTTACAGCCTGCCAAGTGCTGGGATTACTATGGCCAGTCTCAATCACTGTCTCAGAGTTCCCCAGGGACCCAGAATTGCAGGCCAGGGAATGGAACTTTGGTCTACAGCTTTGGTACAGTTATTACCTTAACACCTACCAATATTCTTACTCAAGAGAGATTATGTAGTTAATGCAGTTACAGTTTTGTATTTACAGAACTACTATTAGGGACACTAATAATGATAATGATATTTAACAATTGAAAATATTTTGTAACTAATGGGTTTGTATGTTAGACCATTAAGAGCCAACATTATGTCTGTGTAGCTAAGCAGTGATTATATTGGGAATTTGTATTTAAATTATTTCCCCTAATTTCTGTCTGATCACCTCCTCTTGATATACATGGGGTCTTCTAGACACAATAGTTCACCTGGTCACCTGTTACCTCCTCCCTCAATCAAGAGAGAAAGAGAGGATACTCTCATTGATTTGGATCTAGCAAAACGTCTCAGCTTTCTGGGTTCTGATCTTCCAAGTTCAAACTTATCCAGGTGTGCGTGGCTTGGGTCTTGCTGCTGTGTTCTGCTTCTTCCTCCTTCAGCCTGTTTAAGTGAACCTGCTATGCTCCTCTGGCAAGACATCCAACTCCTTTATTAGTTCGGTGATTCTGGTCCCTAGCCTCTCTGCTGGGATCTGTCTATGGGTTCCACACCAGGCTTGTCTGAGGATGAAGGTTCTCATGATTGCATGGATGATCATACACACATGCTATTCCTGAGTGCCTGCTAGAAAGGAAACTGAGGGGCAAACAGAGGTTCCCACACACAAGTGGCTTGGGTTCTGGCTGGAAAGAAGACTTGCTTTGTTCACAATGGTTTATATCTTGCTGTTTGTATCTTTTGGAGTGGTAATATTTTTTCTCATGCTATTGAATGCTGGAAAGAATTTTGTTTTCATTTGAACAGGGGTTCACATTTGAGATTCCTTAGATCTTGGAGGAGACTTGGGACTTGGACTTTTCAGCAATGCTAAAACTGTCAGAATTTTTGCAACTCTTAGTGATGGGCTAAATGTCTTTTTTATAATGGGATGTATATGAGTCTTTCTGAGTACATGAGCAGAATGCTCTCATTTGTATTTTGTTGTACCTTGAATCCTCATGCAATCTTTAGGGCAGGGTTCTATAGTTTGTGATTAATTCATGATCAAATATGGGGATTATGGTTGTGAGTGCTATACCTGCCCTGGGATAGAGAGCTGGAATACCATATAGAGAAAAGAGAGGGTTGCTAGCTCTGCCACAGATGCTGCTCCTCTTTCTCCTTTGCACAATAATGTTTTCTACCACCAAGAACTGCTGCCCTCTATAATGGACCACTCTGCCTTGGAGCCAACAGAGAATGAACTGAAACCTCCAATAACTGTGAGTTACATAAAACTTCAGGTATTCTGTTCCAGCAATGAGAGAAAACTAACTGAGACAGACATATTACTCTCCTCCTTTGTAGCTTATTATGAGCTTCACATACTTCTTGTCATAGTTACTTTTCCACATTGCTGAGACAAACTATGTACCACACAAAGTTAATGGAAAAAATATTTATTTTGTTTCACAATTTGTATAGGTTTCAGTTCATAGTTTGATGGCTCCAAGGTAAGTTGGCAAGGCAGAAGGTCACTGCAGAAGAGCAGCAATTCATTGTGGACAGAATGCAGGAAGCAGTAAAACATCAAAGCAACAATCAGCAAGGTCTTTTTATGTTCCTTATATTCTATCCAAGCTTGCAAGCCTTAGGGCAGTGGACACTATCACCCAGGTTGGACCACCCTTAGTCTTAGCATGACATCAGGAATCAATCTCAGCATCACATCATCGTTCTCAGAATAAGATACCCAAAATTCAGCTACTTACAGCAAGCCCGATATATAAATACATGAGACTTTGGAAGGACATCTGGAAATTAGCCATGACCTTCTCAGTCATTAGGTTTAGGCGATTAATTCCTCAACACTGGTTTCGAACATCATGCACGAAAGTAATAGAAATGAAATATTTTAAAACTCTTTTAAAATTAATTTTATTGAATAAAAATAGCAATGAGACACTTTCAAAACTGATTAGTGAGATAATTTCAATAATTGGTACATTGAATATTTTGTCTTCATAATGGCTATTCATAGTACAACATGCAAATATGCAAGAAAAGTGATGCAGACATGCTATTCTGTCCAAACAATATTAGCACAAATCTTTCTTCTCATTGAATTAAGAGAAAGTAGCTATATGTGTATTTTGTATATACAGATACAAAATGGTCCTTCATTTCTATCCCTTCTTTTGTTTAGTTATGCAAGAGATGGGTATTACATTACCATTCAAATAATGTTGGTGCATAAATTAAGCAAAATAATCCAATATATTCCAGTAGTCCACAAAGAAGTGGGTTATCTATAGGAATGCAAATGTCAGAAGTCGTTGACTTGAGCCTTTTATAGTTCAGCATATTAATGACATTCCTTTTCATACCTCGCTTTTATACTTAAGCGAGGTATGCTGGATGCTTAAGACAGAGATGAAGCAAGACCTATGTAACAACAAATGTAACTTTTTTATCTGAAAAGGTCAGTCAAATCCCCTCAGGATTTCTTTTGTCAGTGTCAGACATGTGAATGAATTACAACCATTGCTTGACCAATTTGCTCTCTGTGAAAGCCTGAGAGAAAGTTTTCTCTCCATGTGACTCTGCTTAAGCACACTCTACATCATCAATCACTCTCCTCTGTGGCCTCATAATCTCCCTGATCAGTATATTTGGGACACAACTGAGTTACCTGACGTTACAGTCCAGGTTGTCCTATGTCCTGAGATCTCACTGAACTTGAAAGGCTAGGGCCAAAATATTGGCTGTCCTTGAAGCACTTCTTTTTCTCTAATTTTTGGTCTGCAAATTTAAGTTGTTAACCCTCCAGAAGAGAAGCTTAATGATATTACCTCATAACATAGGCAGTTGAGCTTATCCTCGCTATCTGTCTAAATATCAAACATCTTAGACATAACATGGAACAAGTATTTTCCATCAAGTATTGGTATGTTAAACTTTAAACCCCTTTTCACTAGCTGCAACAGCCAGTTTTCAAGACCTAAAACTCTATCTTCACTTTCACTCAAACAGTTTTCAAGCTTCTGATTGAGATTTTAATTTCCTGAATATCTCTTTAACTCGGTTTCATGAGATATATCTTTTTCCTATATTGCTCATTAAAAAATTACATCATTTTTCTAGTCTCCTCTATTTTTATCAGTATCTTCTTGAGAAGCAGTTATTAACTCTTTCATTACAGTTATCCTTTCTTTTTTAATTCAGAGATTATGTCTGATCTGATTTCTTCTGTACATTTCAGCATTTGATTCTTTACATCTGATGCTATTAATTCAGAGGTTTTTTTTTTTAATTTCAAAGGTTATTTCTGATCTGAGTTCGTTGATAGCTTTCTGCAGTTGTTTCCTTACTTTATATGCTATTAATTCAGACATTTCAGCTGCTTGATTCCTAATTTCTTGTATGCTAGTGTCTTCTGCACTTGTTCTGGGTGGGTTCAGGGCCTGAGATTGTATTTTGCTCCTTCTCTTTGTCATTTCGTACAGCACTGTCCTCTGACCCTTACTGTAGAGTTTTGGTGCAGTTATATCCTTATCACATACTGAAATTCGGGTGTAGATCTACGAAGTTTAGATTCATCCATCTCTGCCTGGCTTGGGTTTGGCTGCTGTGCTCAGCCTCTTCCTGCTTTAGCCCTTGGAATTGAAGGTGTTATGCCCCTCTAGCAAGATGTTCTGCTCCTGGATTAGCTGGGTGATTATGGACCCTAGCCTCTATGCACAAACTTCAGCCACAGAGTTCCACCCCAGGCCAGTCCTGGGCTGGGTATGGAGGGTTTCAGAGAGCAAGACAGAAGAACTCAGTCACAAGTGGGCCTGCACTGGGTCTGGAGGGATCTAGCAAGCAAATAGGAGTATGGGAGCTCTCCCACACACTGGACAGCCCTGGGCTTGGGCTAGCTCTGGAAGGGTTCAGAGAGTGTGGCAGGAGTTCTCACTCACACCAGCCTGAGCTGGGCCTGGAAGTATCCACTGGGTGCAAGGGAACACGGAAACTCTCCCACAAAGTTGCTGTATCTGGGCTTGGGCTTGAAATGAAATATTAATCAATCTACATCACTACTTTTGTATAGCCTTGTTAATGATGTATAGCGTGGTGGCGCAGGCCTGTAATCCCAGCACTCGGGAGGCTGAGGCAGAAGGATTGTTGTGAGTTCGAGACCAGCCTGAGCTACAAAGTGAGTTTAAGGCCAGCCCGAACTGCATAGTGAGACCCTGTCTCAAAAAGACAAAAAAAAAAAAAAAAAAAAAAAAAAAAAAAAAAAAAAAAAAAAAAAAAAAAAAAAA